>SRHC01001423.1:24524-43856 GCA_004794325.1 Pomacea maculata | reverse complement strand
GTTTATCGCGGCTGATCATAGCACCTATCCCCCGCGATAAACGAGGGAACACTGTAATGGGGTTTTCAAGAGAAGAACATACAATTTAAATCAATTTATAGTCATATTCTCTCGGAGCACCCAGGAAATTGTGGGAACATGTTTAAAAGAATAACAGAAATATCACTTCAAGAACAATATAATTGAAATATCCTGGAATCATAGCATAGGATTTTGCTCCTTATAGCGTAACAGTTTTATAAAAATTATGATGTAACAACAAAAAAGAGCGTGCAACAGATGAAACCATATTTTTTTCCATGTAATGCCAGCAGTGATAGCTCTGATGATCGCAAGGGCTGTGTGAACACAGAGGCTGTATCTGGCAAAGACACAAGAAAAGTGTGCTAAAAGTGTCTTATCAAGCTTATGCACAAAATATTGTACAAAGTTTGCATGTGGTCATGCATTAGCGTGAAGAATGACCGTTTATTTTTACTTGAAAAATCAGATATTTATATTAGCAAAATGTGGAGAATTTCTGCCTACACGTGAACAAAAGTGAATATATGTGGTGGTATTTTTCACAGTTAATATGGTTAAAAGATTATTAACTGCAAAGAAGCAGGGTGAAATGTTTTGTGTACTACACAAATGGTTATATATGGTGATGACTGTGCAAGGATAGCAAATATGACAGGTCCCTTTTTATTAAAGTAATGGGTTTCTTGCATAATGATTTACTTTTAGTCATTTCTGCTTATTTTGTATGTGAAGAAATGCAGCACATTCTGATACATATTCCTTACAACATAATTGAAAAAAATCATAGGGAGGTCAAGAGGGGTTATTGTTATTTTTAATTTCTGAGCTTCTGTGGATTAATGGCATAATAGCTTTGCCAGGGCTAAATATGAGTGAAATTTTAAAGAAAATGTATGATTTCTTTACATTTGATAAAAGATGTTTCCTACCCTGAGTAGGGAAAATGGCTGAGTTAAAAAGTGTAGAAAGCAGCTTCCCAGGCAAATGAGCAGAAACAATTTTAAAAGTTGTAAATTGATTACAGTAACTTTTTGCATACATCACTGTGCATGAGATAGGTCTACCTGTAATCTGTGTTTGCTTTTTGTGTTTTGGGTTGTTTTTTTTAAGAACATTCCTTCACTCACCTTTTCAGACCCTCAGTTACAGTACATGGGTATGTAATTATTTGTGCATATGTTGTGTTATTTATAAATCCATTAAAGCATCAGTATGGCAAAGAAAGCACTGGCTGTACTTCATGTTTAGACCAGAAGAAAATAGCAAATAACCAGAACAGACAATGCCTAAGCACAATGCAGGCCTCCAGCACATTTACCCAACATTCACAATAGCTATGATCAAACACCAGTTTCATGTGCTTACTGATTTTACTCTTGTTGGAAAGAAAAATTCAAATTGTGTCCAGAATTTTGACTAACTTGATATGCATCAGTGTTATGATGCTGTTTACATTTTTAAAAAAAACCTTTTCTGGTTATTTGTGCTAAATAGTTTGGCTGCCAGACCATGTGAAGCTACGAGAGAGCCAAAATATTAGAACATAAGTGTTGTCCATTCAGACACCAGATAAGTGATGTAAGCAAGTTTGTCAAGTAATATTGTGGTAAAAATCTGTGGGTATATTCATTCAGTCTTTTCTGGATTTGTGGGAGGGGATTGGTGTTTTACACCTAACCAGCAACTAAGGGTAGATCACAGCAAGGCAGCCGGCTCTGTCAACAGATGCCACATGCAAAGAAAGAGCAGGTGCCTGAGACGAAAGCTGAACCCAGAACGGCCAACCCTCGCTGTATTGGTGACAGGTGCTAACTGTTGCACCACTGGACCACCCTTTTCTGTAGAGAAATACAGTTTTGAAAAATAAGATGAAAATATTCCTTATTGTTGTAAATATATTCTTCTGTTCCACTTGGTAGTGGTGTGGTCCACTTGGTAGTGGTTTATCTAAATTGTGGGTTTCTTCCTACAGACAAGGAAGAATTTTGTGCAATCGTGTGAATATTTGGTGCAGATGTAGGTCTGGAGGATGCTTTGTGTTTTATGAAACTCAATGAGCAATAGAGATGATGACATAAAGTATACAAAAATATAGTTGATTGGCAGGTTGTACTGAATGTATGCGAGTGTGCACATTCATTCTTGGAAAATATGCAAGAAAAAGGAATATGAATATGTATTCAAGAATAAAATTCTGATATTGGGAAAAGAGGATTGTTGGTTTTTGCATGATTCCTGAAGTAATCCATGCAGTTACTGTCAATTCTAGAATGGCCAATGGTATTTAAACACTTTTTTCCACATTACAGATTTAAAGAAATGAGGTATTAACAAAACACTCTTTGATAAAACTTGTAACTACATTGGCATTTTCACATTCAATGATCAACTACTGTTAGATACAAGTAGAGGTCCTAAAAAAGGTTCTCAACAGCATACTGCACTCTTTTGGTGCTTAGCGACAACTATGCATTCTCAAATGGTATTGATGTTTTCTTGCATATGAGCCAAGAGAGTGGAAATATTTTGTAAACATTGATTTTTGGGCAAGTGCCAAGTGTACAAAAAATGTACAGTGCTGTTTTATCTTTCATTTATCATTACTGGTTTGCACACAGAGTACGATCTGTCTTAGTTGTGATGCACATTATAAATATCCATTCTCATAAACTTTTAAAAAAACACCTTATAGATGCAGCAAAGATTTATACTTCATGAACTCCAAACTCTGTAGGAAAATGGAACCATATCACTTTTATTTCAATCCCAAACCATTATTTTGAAATCTCACATTACCCTTTCACAACATAGAAATAATCTAAACAAAATGTTCAACATCACAATAGAATGTTTTTGTAGAAAAAGTATTTTATTGCAAGTTATATCATGCTACCAAACAGACTTCCCCCAAGTGAAACTACTCACATCCTTCATTATCATCAGACAGAAATGTGTACATCCTACAGCTTTAATGCCATTATAATTAGAGGGCTAATTACTGTAAGTATTCAACTACATACACTATCATGAAAAGCTGCGACTGCTATGCAAACATACAAAACACATGCACTGTCATAATCATTCATATGAGGTCAGACATCCCGCAGTGATCCTGAGCTTCGGAAGGAGAATTTCAAGGATTGGTTTGTTGTTTTTTTACATCTGAGCATAAATACTGGCTGTGTTTTTGTAAAGTTGTGCAGGTGCAACCCACACTATGTTACTGATTGTTACTAGTTTCTTTAAGTCGTCAGCCTTTAAGAGTTGAGAAACCTAACATCAACTTTTGTGCAAATTCATCTTTTCATCACATCTGTAAGTTTAGTTGTCTCCATTGGTGAAGTCAACAAGTCAACCAGATGTGAAACTCACAACAAGGAATCTGCTGTATAAGGAATAAGGTTTCTTGATAATGCAACAAGTTAGTGTTTCAATTGGAAGAAGAGTAGTTTACACCATACTAGTCACCTGCTTGACTCCAGGTTTGTTACAAACTATGGATGTACATGAGATAAGCGGCATCAATGCCATATTTTTTTTCCAGAATATTAACTTTTTCCTAGAAAAGTGATAACAATGGTCCATAAATTGTACATCAGCAATGCAATACAGAATGTTAATTAGTTTTAAAAAGTGAAACACCGATGTGATGAGTATTACAAGTCAGTTTATGTAATGCAGAAATGTTAAGGTATGACAAATACACACCACTTCAATTCAAAAAGAAAAACAGCACAAACTGAATCTTGTAACCCAAAATGTAAAATCAACTTATTCCTAAAAGGGCTAAAAAAAAAAAATTGCTGTTCCATAAAAATTTCAACATTACAACTTTGCAGTCATGCAACATTTTTAACAGTTCCTATACAGGTGAAAATTACTTTTGAAAAAAATTCAGTCCACTCAAATTTAAAATGATTTTTGTGAACATCAGTTTTCTCAAACAAAGAGGAAAAATATGCTACCCTGAACATTGTATATCATCTATTTTAGCGCAGTTATCCAAGGTCAAAACAAACTCCAAAAGTTTTAGCAATGTTTAAAGGGAAAACCCTTAAATAACAATAATCATTACTGATACTGATAAGCAGCATTACTGAACATAATCAAATGTAGTAATACTAGATTTTAAAAAAGAGCGTACTTATAATGATGAAAATTATGCAAAAATGCAGCTAGTAGAGTTAAAGAATCCTATTCGTGTCATCAGCTTTCAACAGCCTGCTTAACTCGTCAGTTAATTTCACTTGTTGCCTAAAGTATTTAAAATTAAATGGCAGCTTAAACTAAATGTAACATTTCATACACGTACAGTATAGTGCCCACTGAATCAACAAGAATCCTTGTGCTCGAAACAAAGTCAATAACTAGCACATTGTGCAGAAACTTCTTTTATGTAAGAACACTTGTGCTGGTATGGTTGGCTGTGGAGTAAAGGATTTGTAGCAAGAATGCTGACATTAAATGAGCAATGGAGGTAACCCACAACTGAAAATGGTCACTGATCAAAATGGAAAAGGCACGAAAAAGGGGAAGAAATCCATGCTACCGCAGCAGCCTGGAAAACCCCTTAGTCTCCATGCAGGACATTCAACAGCCAAATTCTATACTGTAGTACATTTTGTAAATGGTAAGGTAAAGGTCATCCCATAACCTCTTCAGGTCATTGGTGGGTGAAGTGTTGAGACCTCACTTTTCCTAGAGCCAGCCTTTTGTGAGGGCGGTGCCCATCTCTCCCTCTCTGCCTTACCTTCCCCAACCCTCTATAGAGTCAGGTACCATTCCCGCCAGCTGGATCGACTGGGGGAAGTCTGCTGAGCTAATGAGATGTTGAAGCAGCGCACTAAGCACACTAACCACTCAGCTATCTGCTTCCTGTAAATAGTAGATGTCAAACCACAACCAACATTGATCTAAACCGGCTATGGTTCATCAGCACCTGGCAGTATTATGACTGGTATTACTGACGGGATGGAGGTATTTATTCATCAAGATATACAGCTTGTTATATAACACATTGCTACGAACTGAGATTAGCCCTGCATCTTGTTCACATAAACAACGAAACACAATCTGCAATGAGGCCATATGCAGGCCAGGACCAACAAAAATCATGACTAGGTGACATAGCAAATATCTCTGAGCAGTCACCAGACTACAGACTCAATTTATCACACTACCAATCACCCTGCTAACTTTGCCTCACGACATTTTGTGCCAAAAAAAGATTTTGCCCAGTTACCTTTCTCTATACTGTCACACTTGTCTCTATCCTAACATTTGCAATGGATGGCTATAATAACTATGCTGCTCTCACATCCCTCACCCTCACCCACCTCAAGTTCATGAAATATGCGGAACATGGTACATGATATAAAGACGCCTGTTTCAATCTGAACCATCCCACTAAGAAAAAATATTAGTGGTGGGGGGAAGAACCAGTGACTAAATATTGATCAAATGAATATTGCTTTTCAAAAGAGGCATTTACAGAAATAACTGTTATTACTTGATTCATAAAAAAAGGCATCACAAGTACTATTTAAGTGGTAAGTCTGTTGTCCATATTTGTCTTCATCACTGCTAAACCATTCTTTAGTTTTCCTTTATGATCTAAAATACTGTTTATTTTAACATGACCCAAGCTCAGTACGATAAGGTTAATTTCCACCTTTTCTTTTCAAATGTGTAACAAGGATAACCAGAAAGACAGCTATCATAAACTCGAGAAAATTACAATTTCAACTATATTAGCATATAGAATGAAAATGTTAACTGCAAGACTAGGTATAACCAATCTTAAAGGGAAACATCAATTTGAACTATAATGAATGAAACGATATGTTTCTTCTTTCAAATATATTCATCATGTGAAGGTAGAAGGAAGTGGAGGTGGGGACAAAGCTGCCATCGGTATAATTAGATGGTGTCATACAAATCTTCACATTCATCCTAAATTGTAGGATAGCTTGTAAGGTTTGAGGCAAGCTCATCTCGAAACCAACACAACATAAGTATAATAGCTGAGGTTTAAATTCAAGTTTCTAACACTCATAAAATACGCAGCTGATCCCTTGAAAACAGTTCAATATGCTGGGGAGTATGTGAAAGTACTTTTAAAGAGGTGAGTCTGAAGTACTTCTCAAAACTCCAGAATTTTTGTGGCATCAAAACTGGATTTTTTTTTCTGAGAAAGTTGAAAACCCAGTTGCATACACTTTCCAAATAGATATCTTCATAGTGCACAAGTACTTGCATGTCATGGCTTATGACTTAAGTTAGCTTAATTTGTTCAAGCTTATGTTGGCTAGTAAAAAATAAGAAAAATAAGACGTACCAACATAAAAGTTGATCTTTACTGTATTATACCTTATTTCTTTAGCATCATGTATAGCATAGATTTTTTTTAAAGTGCATATATAATTTAACAAAATCAATTAAATTCCTGGCCATCGCAGACAAAAAGATTCCTGGCTTTCTTGCTGATAAAGATGGCAATGCAAACACAATAATTACCATGAATTTCAAATTATTTTCTTCTGTAAATATATATACACAAACACATACACATACACAACCCCACATTTAAATGTTTGGTTGATGTCTATAATAAAATGTAAAGCCAACATCTTCTTAGTTTTGAAAAACTGCCTTTTCATTTGCTAGAAGTGTCATAGAAAAGCACTCCTTGAACAAAACTAAATATCTCCGTTTTGTTTTGTACTTGCATTTGGTCTTATGAAGGAAGACCATTCTAAATACATACAGAATATCAAGGATACGAAATGCACATTTCATCCAAAGCTGAGAATAAAAATAGTCCTGAATATTTTTTTCTTCACCTTGGATAAATGATGTGGCACATAAAAGTCAAAGGTTGTTGCATAGTCTCTATGTCTTCCAACTGGATACGAACTACATTTTGGCATCAGGCTTCACCCACTTGTATGTCCCAGTGTAGTGAAAGTTGAACTTCTCACACATTCTGTCATTCTCCTTAGGGCCCCGGCTGCAACACACAAAAGGACAGTACAGCCAAAGAAGCAACAGAACAAATGTGAATGGCACATTTGAAGTGCTACTTGCTAATGGTTAATCTTAAGTGCAAAGTTATCTTCCAATGACTGGGTTTATTTTATTACAAAACAGTAGCCCTCAAATCCAAGTAGCTGACTCTGTTCCATTCATGAAATAGAGGCCTCAGCATATTAGAACTCTCACCTGCATTTTGATCAATGCTTCATTTTTCCACATTGTCAGAAAAGCATGCTCCCTGGTGGGTCTACATCTTGTAAACTTCTATACTTCAAGCTCTCATCTTGGCTGCAGCCTTTAACCATGCTGAATGCTAAAATTTAGGTTATAGCACATGAAGTTGTCCTAAGTAACAGACTGCAAAGTATTTTTGCAACAGACTATTTGCTGCAGAATTTTCTGTTTACTCCTCAGCAACTTCAGCTCAGTCAAGATGAGCTTTCACTTCAAAGACCTTTCACAATAAAAATGAATAACCTAACCTTCTGAAGCAAAGTTTAATGATATGTCTGATTTGTGTTATCCCCTAAGGCACAAACACAATCAACTAAAGGAAATAAGCTTGGAAATTGGAAATGCCTACTGCAAGTGAAAAGAGCAGTGTAATGGATGTAAAGGTTTTGTATATTTAAAACATCTAGGACAGTAATTTAGTGAAACAAGAAAAATGTGGCTTTCTCAAACTTGTTATGTGTTGCAGAGACAGCAGGTTAGTTTTGCAGTGAAAAACAACAAAGAAAGAGCAAGAGCAACATCTAACCTTGAATGAATTCATGCATGCAGAATACACACACAAAACATTTACATAAAGATAATGAGCTGTAAATTCTCTGATACTTTAATGTTTTATTTTGTTCACTTCTGTCTGCATTTTTATTTTTGAAACAGGAAAAATTGTTCCAAGATATATGCTTTTGCAGATTACTGATAGGTTGTGCTCTAATTATGTCAAGAATAATTACTATCCCAAAACACTGCTGCATGGGTTGTAACTCACTAGACACTGGCATTACTGCATAATTTTGACACTAACATGCAGTGACCAAAGGTCATTTAAGGACTTATAGTCCCAATGCCCAATGTGTTAAAGAAAGCATTTAAAAGTAGGATTTAACACTGCCAGACTTAATAGCACCTACATTCTAGTAACAAGACAAAGGAAATTCTTTATGCATTTATACTGGATAGTAAAGCACTAAACTAATATTGGAGATTAACAAAAGGCTTGAATCCTCCTTTCAGATGAAAAGTGTATATTTTCACTGTATTTTGTGGCAATGTGCACCAAACAATTGTTAGTCTAGTTGTTTGTTAAATGAAAGCAGCTGACAATATTAGCAGGCTTTCATGACATGGTGTGAAGTTCTGACATAAGAACGGCATAAGGAAATTTACAGCATAGCATCTGCCGTTTTTATCATAACAATACTTTCAGCAAATCTGAAGATATGTATCAGGCATAAAACTTTCTCATTAAAATGTTTTGTGGATCATAAATAAATAAAATGAACATCTTATGCATCTAAAAAAATTTACATCTTTCATGATAAAAGTAAACCTGTAAAAACACCAAAAGTAGTATTATAAAGTGTTTTAAAAACCCCAAAACAATGAAACATTGACAATTAAAACAAGACAGCATTAATATGAAACAATATTATGAAAAGAAGGATATTTGATTAGAAACTGCTCAGCTACAAGAAAGTGTTTATATAAATGCACTTAGGTGAACACTGATTCAAGCATTTTTAGGACAAACAGAATCCTTCCAGCTCATTGTGAAACTGAAGAAAAAAGTTAAGCATATATATATTTTTTTTAATCTGTAAATATAAAAATAAATAGGTCATATGGACTTCAACTCTGCATGTAAATAGGCCTTTTGCTTTTTTGAGCTTTTAGATTCAAGAATTTTGTTGGTGGCAGTAACAGATAATAAAGACATACATCACATAAATATTTGGTGTTTGCGTGCGCGCGCAGGTGTATGAAACATAGAGACACACACACTACTGAACGTTGGATAAGAACTCATCTTCCTATCAAGAACAGACTCGCGCCTGCATTGTGACCAGACCACAAACTTCAAGTATCCAAGACAAGTTTACCACAAGATCTGTGCAAATAGTCCCCTTCAGTTCTCAGTTAAGCTTACATTCATAATCACGAAGAAAAATAATTCGATACCATGACATTTATGTCCACAGATACACCTATTAAAATTTCGAAAGTACTATCTTGTGCTTAGCTAGCCACAGTAAACTAGAAAACATTTGCAATCTGGTAATTTAACATCATGGGCTAAAAAGAACATATATGAGTGCATTGTGCATTTTCTACACATTTAGACAAGATATGAAACAAAAATTGTTTCTTTTTGTTTTGTTTTGGTTTTTCACATCATGTACTTTGTAATTGCTTGTAACAAGTGATAGACCAAAATAAGGCATGTTAAAGCTCTGGGTGAACTAAACACTCAAAAGACAGTGAAAGTTCTGTGCAGTCAGTGAAGATGAAGACATGGTGAAGCCAAATTCTGCACATGCTTTAACAATGTGATCTTAGTTTTTGAGCAAAGATTGCTACAAAACAATTTAACCCTGTATGCCAGCAAATCAATAATTCATATCCTGAAAATAATGAGGTAAAAAATAGACTTTGCAAAATATGCATGCATCATAAGTTGTTATTTTTCCCATCACAGTTCTTTGGCTGCATTATTGCACATATTTACACCATAAATTCATGAAACAATTCATGTCCTTCTGACACATGAACATAAGTTGTTCAAGAATTAAAATGGGGAAAAGACTCATGCCATTGCAAGGACAGTTTTACTGTGTTAAATTTCATGGCATCTAACAGTAGAATAGTTTGACTGTACTGAAAGTGATGTAATTTGAGAAGCAATCAAAATAAATTATAACAAACAGCAGACAATAATAAGATCATGATAAATAGTACAAGTCTTCTTGCTAGCAGCAACCTGATGGTTATCTTGGCAGAAAACCTTAAAAACTTGAAAAATGGGATAAAAGGGCGTCTTTTTATTTACCTTTCCAGTTTAGTGTAGCTAATGATTCAACTCAGATAATTTACCCAGTCAGTTAAAAAATACCCGGTCAGAGTGAAAATAAAGCATATTTCCCCATGTGGAGGTAAAATCAATATGCCTGAAGCAGTCAGTACAGATGAATTGTACCAACAGATCTTTTATTGCATGAGGCAAAATACATAACTGTTCAAAAAAACATAAAACATGATTTTACACTGTTTAAGAAAGATAATATGTGACCTGCCTCCAAAGAATGAGTCTTAAGTAGGAAATTTGAGATTTTGCAAACTATATAAAGTTGTTCTTCTCATCTTTAAGTGAGTGAGTTTGAAGTTTGCATGTCTGATCGCACAAAGTTAACCTTAATCACCTTTCTGGGCCTCTACTATAAAACTGCTCTGTGCGACTTAAAGGGATACTCAAGGATTGAGGCGGACAGCAAGTGTCGGTGATCATTGCTGGGATTTGAACTCATGATTGGTGGTGTCTTGTGAGTTAATTTAGGTTTTAAAGTGAACTTTTCAAAGCACAGTTTTAAAAATTATAGAAAACAGTCTGTTTCACTTGGTAAGCAGTCTTGGTCACATGTCATAAGGTCATGTGATGGAGAACGAGACTCTGTCTAAGTAAACGAAAGATTCCTATGTAATTTCTCTTATTAAACACAACATGCTGCAAAACCTTCAACTTTTTCCATATGAACAGACGCGAAAACAGACGAGATTCTAGTGGATCCTACTCTTTACGAGATTCTAAGCAGTTTTATTTTGCCTTTACAATCCCTTTAAGACTCATTTTGTGTTGGTGGGTCACATATAATAATTTTTATTAATTATACATGCTTTAATAAGCATAATAAACCAAGCACAAGCAACTATATGCAAATGTTAATAACACAGAGAGAACAGTTCATGTGTGTATGTGAACATGCAAATATGTGTGTACACACACCTATTTAAATGTAAGACTTCTGCAAATGTAAATTTGTCAAACTGATATAATCTAAAATAAATGTTTCAAGAATATGTAGGTTTATTGCAAGAACAAGTCAAGATCTGGCATGTTTAAATAAACTAATTATGCTTGTGAGGCTAACCCTGAGGCATCATGCAGAAATTGAAACCTGTAACCGTGGGTGCAAAACTGTTACAAATCTACACCACCCATTTGTGTAACTTTACAGCCACTGATTTGTCTTGCTGTCAATTGAGAAACAGCATTGTTAAGGACAGATTTGCCCCACAACATTTTTTTCAAATAAAACCTCAAAATAAAAAGTAACACCAGGAGAAAAGAGCGATGAAAGTCACACCAGAAGAAAGTGTGAAAAAATAAAGTGGTTAAAGGCTGGAATAGTCTCTTCAACTATTCTGGGGTACTTTGCACACAGTTGGGCCTAATCTATTTAAGTCATTTGCAGTCACCCAACCTCTAAGAATAGGTGGTTATATTTGCAGCACCTTACATAAATAAGTCTAGCTTTGTGGTCAGTGAAATGACTGAGCTGCCTTGAAAATTGTTCATTAGCCACCAGCCTTTTTTATAGTTTTTCTATGAAAGGGCTACTCAGCCTTCAAAAACCAAGTAAAATCCAACAGGTTTACTCATTCCAGTCCATACTCATACCTACTGCACCAAAGAAACCAAAAGAAGCAAATAAAACATCAATAGTGTATAAAATGCAACCTGATAGTTTTAGCTAGCAATATTGGAAAGAGGGAGCTTCTGTGACAGGAAGCAAAAGCAGCAGCATTTACAGATTATACAATGGGATAACTGTACCAGTAAATTGTGCAAGAGAATTCCACAAAACATGTCATGAAAGCTTAAAAGAAGACACTGGCAGAATTTGAAGATGTGCAAGAGCAAAAACAAAGCAGGAGTACTTGAGTTTTCAGTATTTTTAAAGTTTTTCTATCTAATGACAATACAAAAATAAGTAAGAGCATCATCTAAATAAACAAAGATGTTGAAAAAACATCTTGTATATTTGTGCAAGTCAATTTTTGTAAAAATAATATCAAAAAACCTTAAATGAATTGACAGAAAATGGTATTGAAGATTTTGAACACAGTCACTTGTGTAGCAAATATTCTAAAGGGAATGTTGTTAAAACCAAGCTGACAACTTTGAAAAGATTTTTCAAGTATTTACACCTTGTACCACTAGACTGTTTAGTTTTTTTAAAAAAACACTATTTCCTAGAGCGGGAAATGGGAGATGGCACTGATTGAAAAAAATCCTTCAGTGAAGATCAAAACTTTAGACAAGGCCACAAAGCATTAACTGTTCGGTTCATGGTTTACCATGTTTAATTAACATTTTTGTTTTTACTACCTTCGAGAATTACAGTAAACTGAATAATCAAATACCTACCCTTATCAAAGATCTTTAACTCAGCTTAACTATGACATGCTAGCCATAAAGCATCCATCATCATATTGTCAGAACATTTGTTAATTTTTGATATTCATTTTTGTTTATAGACCTTTCCCAACACTATTTCTAGATCTTTTTCAGTAGTGCGAGAACATACTGTTTAGTCAAACGAGACTAAATTTTTTAAACCAGTGTTGACATCAATGCAAAATATCTAAAACAGCAAAACAGAAGACTTTGCTTATTCTCATACTGAGCTGCATTAAAATGTTTACTAAGAAGAAATCTTAGAAACCCCACAAGGTTTAGGAAAAAAAATGGGAAATCTGAAAATTGCTCTGCCAGCTGTTAGGCTCCTGGAACCCAGCGATAGGTGCCTGAATACTTGAAGTCATGGCGGCTCATCAAATCATCCGACTCAGTCGGACCGCGGCTGAAATAAGGCAAAAGATTCCACACTTTACTAGGCTGACACCATCCTGATTTATAATTTATTTCATTTTAAATCTGCCTGACTTCAGCTGCTTATTTGTAGAAAATGTCATTCACATCAGGACCTTTTATTTTGTTAAATCTGTAACAAGAACTTATGTTTTCGGAAAAAACCAGTCCATTTCAGCAACTTCCAGACTGTACAAATGCAAATGTTAACTACCTCACTAGGATGAGTTTCAAGAATGTTAAGAGCACCCTTTCAAAGCACAAACATGGCCTTGTGACTGTCTCAAATTGAAATTAATGCTTTTATGGACTTTTTTTTTTAAAGTTCACAACAGGTTAGTGGGTTTACGTTTATTTTTAGGTTTATTTGTTAAGTTTTTTAATCCTTTCAACCCTACTTTTATAACAATAACTATATCACTTTTTTCTCCACTTTGTTATGCCAGGGTAAGATTTTAAATGCCACACTGAAGATAATTTTATAAATAAGTTCTGATGCTGACTCCTTTTCAAATGGTGGAAGTTCAGTAACCTGTACACACGCACTTTGTTCTCCTGCATTCTGGACTTTTCATTTATTTTAATGATTTATTTTTAATACTCCTTGCTGCTCCTTACCCTTGTGATTTTGCTGCAATCAGAGCATCTATTAACGTGGGTATATTTTTAATCAATTATTACTAATATTTATAAACATTAAAAGATAGCTAGTCTGATAACTAATAGTTCTAATTCACTGCATTTGATTAGAACTTATAAAAAAAGAAACAAAAAAAAACAAAACTGTTTTAAACCTTTTGTCTAGCAGACCAATCCAGCTAAAGTGTTTTTCCTACATCTCGCAGTCCAACCCAACTGAAGTATTATCCTATGTCCCACATTTTACTTGCCTTTGTCTTTTACCTATCTTCACAGAGCCATTTACTTGCCTTCTGTACTAACTGATGCTCTCTAGCCAAAATGCTTGTGTCTAACCACTTGCGTTTTACGGTACATAACTCCAGTTGACCAGCACAGAAAACTAACATTCTACAAGAGTTTTTGAGATTTCAGTATAAAGAGGCACACATTTCCACTGTCAGATGTGGTAGAAAGAAAGATGTGAAAAAAAATAGCCCCAGCTCATAAAAGCAATTAAAATAAAGAAGAAAGAAAACATGTTCCACTGATGATAACTAAGTGAAAAAATAATTTCCTTTTTGATTCAGAGAAATCAGAGATCCTTCCTTTAGTGATTCTCAGTAGTCAATGCATTATGTACTCATAATCATAAATGTAGTCATGCCTTAAAGTATTAAACAAAGTCATTCTATAAATTTAGAGCGAAAAACTAAGCACAGATTGACAGCTGACATAAATGTTCACACTTTAATTCACAAAAACTTAGTGAAGGCAAAGGTCACGTGCATGTATAATAAGCACAATCAGAGCAAGTTTGGAAAAAAGTCATAGCATACAATAAAAAGACTGCCATCTTACCTGCCATACATGTAAGAAATAGGCTGAGGTTTGTTCTGTTCAATGTAGTGCAGCAAAGGCGTGAATATCCTCCAAGCCTCATGCAGCTCATCTGATCGTACAAAATGGATCTGGGATCCCAAGAAGACATCTAAGATCAGGCGTTCATATGCATCTGGTAGCTTCATATCCTGAAACAACAGGAAAGCTTCATGAACATTTTTATGCAGAACTGCCAACACTCTGAAACTTCACAGAGGGAAAAAGTTCCGGCTTCTTATTATCTTCAAATATATCAGTGAGGAAAGTGACACAGTGAGCAAATGACACAGTGAACAAAGAAATATATTTTAAAAAATGCTCTCTAGCTCTGTGTTTTCAGAATTTCCCCCAACAAAATTTGAAAAATAAGCCAAAATCTAAAAACAAAAGTTCAGGCACCTTGTATCTGAAGTTATAAGTGAGGTCCAGCTCTGTCTCTGCACACTCAAAGGTCATTCCTGGCATCTTTGTCATCATTTTGAGGTAAACAGCTTCATCTGGTTGTACACGGATGACAAGTTCATTCCGTTTCACAGCCCCTTGTGGAAAGATGTCCCCTGACACATTTCGAAACTGCAGACGGACCTCTGCCTTCCGCTCGTTTAGGGCTGTAATATTTTGTGAAAATGCTCTGAGCTGAAGAAATCAGTAAATGGCTTTGACATTCTTATCACCACTCCTTTAAGTGAATCCCTAAGGTATAATCTTTGTTATTATTGACAGTTTTAAGGTCCTCGTCTGTCTCATTTGAAACTGGGATATTATAACAAGTCATGGGAAGCAATAGAGATGATAGTTTAGCTCATGTCACTAATTATTCTTTTTTCCTAATATTCTGACAGTAAAAATGATTTCAAATAAGTTAAGAGCATGCTTTTGTTCTTTTGCTGGCCACAAAATAACAAAGAAATCTAGATAATTAAAATCAGATGCTTTGCAAACATCATGAACACTTGATCCATTTCATTGTGTAGCCTTTCATGACAGTAAGATGGTGTCTACCTTTTCCACACCGAAGAATAAAGGGTACTCCATCCCATCTCTCATTCTGAACAAAAAGCACAACTGTTGCAAATGTTGGAGTAACAGATTCTGCAACAGATATATCACAGTTTATTGACAGCGGCATTTTTATTTGTCTAATCATGCAAGTTGCTTATTAAGTACATTTCATCAAATGCCCTGTCGAGAACACATTCATTTTCACTATTTGCTTGATAAGAGATCTGAAGAATGTGATTGCCTGGGATTATGGAGCACATAAAAATATATATATAAACATACATAAAAGAAAGAAAAATAATGCAGTCTTCTACATAATTATATAAATACAAAACAAAACCAGTTAGGTGAAAATTAATAAAACTCTAGACTGTCTGACCTAGTTTTTGTGAGATTCAACCACCACGAATCCATTCAGCTAGTGTTAGTAGTCACCGTTCAGCCACTGGCAGAAGTTATTTATTTGACAATGAAGAGACATTAAAAAAGTAAGATATGCAAACAATTTTAGGTAGTTGCTACTTTCTTTTACTTTCTTAAAATTAAAAGTTGGCACCTCACTTTATCTCCTAGTTTCTGTTGTCATTTGCAGGTGTGTGCACATATATGCAAACAAAGTCGAAACCCCCTTCCCCCAAAATAACTGTTGCATGCATGCAGGTAAATGTAGGACTGGGAAACCAAGAAGATAAATTATAGTACTATGTAATTCTGACTTCCTTTTTTTATGATTCCAATGTGACATTTTCGGTCATTGGTGGTCAAATCATTCCTGGCTGTAGGTAAATTGAACTGGCTGTGGTTAAGTTGACTCACAGCAGTGGCTGAACAAACTCATGCATGGTTGAATAAACTTGATCAAATTGTTAAACAGGCCATTTGATTGGTTCCCTCCACCTTTTTGTGTAAGATTACAACAAACAGTAAGTCCTTCATAAAAGTTTAAATCTAATCACCTTGATATGGGTTCACATTATTGTGATACACCCTAAAGCATTAGATAAGAATATCTACAAAAGAAAGGATTATATGACAGCAAGAAGCAGCTCTTTTTGGCAAGTCACCAAAATAATATTTCAAACATTGTTTTTACAATACCTTTTGGCACAGTTGGATCATCGAGGTATCCCAGTTTTTGGTCTCCTTCCCCATCTGGGTTGCCAACATACTGACCCAGCACAATATTGCCAAAATCAGGTGGCTGAATGCTCTTCAAAACCTTAACCTGTATCAGAAAAAAAGCCACATCATAACATGTCTAAAACTCTGCTTGAATACTGTAATTTCATTGACTTAACTGATCTCACTAATTTATAGGCAAGCACATGCTGGATCTTCAATGTCATTAACCATGTGAAGTGAAGACTGCATACTTTGCAAAAAGAATCTCTTGTGTACAAAATGAGAAGTTAAAAGCATGTTTTATTCTCAAGGTGCAGCAGGAAAACAGAATAAAAAATAAAATCCTTTAATTCTATTCTTTTTATTTAATTTCATTTACAAATTTTGTATGCACAATAACAAATACTAATCTATTACAAATATTAAGTTCTGTAAATATGTGTAAATATAACAAAAGTGTATACTCAAATTGACACTAACAGCCATTGAAAAAAAACCCACCAACGTATAGAAGCTTTTGTACTGAACACATAACATAACCTTAACTAACCTGAGGAATACTCTGAAGATGACACTTGAGGTAAAATTTCCCTAATCGCTATACTGCTCATTAAATCAGCAGACTTTAACACCCAGTAACACACCTAATGGGTGAGGCATTAATATTAAGGAAGTAAATCCACTTTAATAACAAAAGATGAGCATACCACAACATATTAAAATTTTCATGTTCTTTACCTTTTTTTTACAAAGTCTATTAATAATCTGTGTCAAGTTGATTTTATGTAAATGTCATTAAACATCATGAGGTTATGTACAGTATTTTCCAACATCTGAGGTAGAGTTGATACCTTCTCATTTCTGATGTCTTCTGATGCTGTTGAAGGAGGTTTCTCCATTGCAACGAGTGTAAGAATTTGCAGCAAGTGGTTCTGCATCACATCTCTTTGAAACAAAGATATGCAAGTGGATGTGGAAATGCAATGTAACAAATCACACAAACCCCTTCTTTTTTTGTCTCAAATGCTTCTACAGGAAAAATCAGGGAGATAAATGTGCTACAAGACTTAGATATTCCAAGGGCAAGTCAACAAATACTGTGCATTTCTTTTCAAGCAATAGTAAATATTGTCTCATCTTGTGAAATGCTGTTTGCAGTGGCTTAATTAGTGCCAGGTGCGCCACCCACTTATTCAAGGTCGGTATCTGAGAAAATGTTAAAAGAGGTGCCTCAAAAAGTGAATGAGTGGGTACTGCCTACAAGACTGGGTTTTTCCCCTAAATTACATGATAATTTTCAGGAACACTTTGTATCTTTTATGGGAAAAATAAGTTATAAGCACCTATCTCTCCCCTGACACAGGTTGTACTCACCTAATAATACCAAATTCATCAAAGTAACCCCCTCTGCCTTGTGTTCCAAAAGGTTCTTTGAAGCTGATCACTACGCTGGCAATATTATCCCGATTCCAGATTGGAGAGAAAATTCTGTTGCCAAATCTGAAAATCCACACGAAGAATGTCTACCTGATGTTGTCAAGTGCAATTTAATTCTTCACTTGTATAACAGAAATAATTTCATTTTAGTTATTAAAACCCTGCTTAAGCCTGCTTAAGAATCCTCCAAAACAGAAAAAGGGATCCATAAAGCTAAACAATAATAGTTTGGAAAAAAACTCAAGTTCACTGATTTAAAAGGCTGTAAATAAAGCAGCAAACATGCCTATCCATGCGTAAAAACATCTTCAAAAAAAAATTTAACTGACTATGCCATGTGCATATATGGGAGTGGGTATGGGAGTAAATTTTCACCTGTAAGTGTTCTTCCAAATTGTCCACAATGTCCTAATGTAATCAAAGTGACAAGACCTTGACAATACCTGAGAACCATCAGGTTCTGGACCATTTCCTTCCCTAAGTAGTGGTCTATTCTGTAGATTTCCTCTTCCCTGAACATTGCTGACAAATGGTTAGACAGCTGGTTAGATGAATCAAGGTCACGTCCAAATGGTTTTTCTACAATCAACCGTGTCCAGTGATTCCTGAAAACAAAATCAAAATAACCTCAAGCAATGTTTGTTTCTGCAGTATTCTGTACAATTATGGTAGTGTGGGAATTGTGGGACATCGGATGGAGGTGTGATGGAGGATGGCACCCACACACAGGCACACAGGGAGGCTGGCGATCGGGGGTGGTGGCTGGCCGGGTGCCGGCCCAGTGAAACAATGACGGGCGGAGTGGGAGCAAGTTGAAACAATAGGTGGGTGACGAGTGATCGCCGATCTGGGGGCAGGGAACGGACGACAGGTTGCCTTGATTGATGGACACATTGATAAAGTTAGTGATTGATAAAGTTAGTGAGATACCGCCGTCACCACTTCACAGGTGCGGGTGTTAATTGAAAGACCTGTGCGGAATGTGAGAACTAGACTGATGGAGGCGATCGAGGCCCAGGGTAGGGGGTGTAAGATGGAGTAGTAGTGGAATAGCGCAATGGTCAGTAGTTGCCTTAGTATTAGAGCGATAGCGTCAGAACCGGGCAGACTGAGTGGTGAGTAGTCACGTGTCCTCTTAGTATATAGTTTAGGGTAGATGTGTAGTACATTTTTGGCGCCCAATGTGTAGTCCGGGCCTTTTATCAAACACACCTGCAGGGACTACCGTCTTTGAGCGTCGGAGAGAGAGAGAGTGGTGTGGAGTTTCGCCATTGCCAGAACCATCGACTGGCGTTGGAGTAAATGATCTAGAACCCACGAAAGTGTTGTGTTTTGTT
>SRHC01001422.1:961125-1029130 GCA_004794325.1 Pomacea maculata | reverse complement strand
GTCTATATGAGTGAGTCACGAGGCTAGAAAAGTATGAAATGGAAACTTTACGAACTTCAGAATTTTGTCCTCTCATTTATGTGAGATAACCGATAAAGTCTGTGGGGCAAATGTCTCCATCTAGGCTGGAGACCAACACGTGATGTTTGAGAAGTCTCCGAGTATAATGTTTGAAACAAATCCTATTTGGAGCGTTATTCTACTGTGCATTCCTTTTAATAAACCACTGATACGGCCCTCCAGCAGCAGCTTCAACTACAGTGTGCTCTCTGTAGACTTCTATTTCTACTTCTTGATTAAACACACAATTTGATAAGAGTTACAATCCTGTCCAAATATACTTTGCCTGACCCGTGACATACAGTACATCAGCTTCCTACTCAACTTCGCGTGAAGTGGCATTTGTTGCCGCACAGCTTGTACACTCACTCGTGACGTCATTTCCTGCGGCCTCGCCATGGACGAAGGTAATTGTCCATACACTGTTTTGATTCTGACTGAAAAGAATTGTATGGGTGGGTTGTCATTGTCGGTAAAGAGTCCGTCTTATTGGTCGCCATGTTAGCAAACCGTACACAGCGACGGTTTGTGGTGAGCATTCACTTGGTGGCAGATATACTGCCTCAAAGGTAGTAGCCCTAGCGAAGACGATGACAAAAATAACTGGGCCTGTGAGCCGCCGATGGTCCTAGTTATCTGTGTGTGTGAAGAGAGAGCTCTTCAATGCGTGAGAGAAGAAGGGGCAGAGAGTTGGTGGGGGGACCCGAGTACCATGATCCCAAGAAAGCAAAGTTTGTTGCTTCATTCAAGGACGTTCATTGTCCCGAGAAGCTTTTCTAACTGTAGAAGTGGTGGTGGTAGCGGTTGAAAGGATGTCGTGGTCGTGGTAGTAGCGGAGGGATGTAATGAAGAAGAACTGTATTTGTTGCATAATTTTTTCCCTCAAGGGTTCCACAGACCCTATTAACTTTTGATGCTAGACATTCATTGGGAAGTGGAAGCCCAGATGATCAAGATCTGTAGTGATGTCAGGATCGGGGTGGGGACAAAATCGCTGTAAAATCACCGTTAGTGATGACACGATGATAGTTACGTCTTCATCCAATTAATGACGACGCCACAACAAACTGCATTTTCTGTTTGCGCAGGTGTCTTCCAAACACCGGCTCCCACCTGGCCTGCGCGAGAGTTTCGCGGTGCATGGGTGGCAACCGTGTCTAACATCGACTGGCCGACGTCTAGTCACTCCACACCCAGTGCCCAACAAGCCGAGCTGCGAGCTCTGTTCGACACACTACACAGACTTAATTTCAATGCCATCATCTTTCAGGTGAATGCCACATCCGGGTGTTTCTGACTGTGACAACAGTGTGCATGACATCGCATGAGCTAAAAAGAAAACAAACCATAAACTGTGATGTTGAGGTTCAAGGTAGTAAATCTCGAGCGCCTATGTGCGTCTGTCAAACGGGTCAGGGGTCGGTTGCACGGTACGCTAAGGGGTGGGGATATCGTTGCTAACATTTTGTGTTTTACCTGACGTATACAAGCACGGAACTGTGCAACCCCCACACCCCCTAATCAAAATGATGCACGACTCATGCCCGTTAAACATTTTGAAGAAAGTGCAAAGAAAAAAAAGTTGATTCGCTGGGTGGACTGTCTGACTCTCAGGTGCGCACGGAGGGCGATGCTTTCTACGAAAGCAAATTCGACCCATGGAGCAGATTTCTGACGGGCCAGCAAGGGAAAGAACCGAGCCCCAAGTGGGACCCCCTGTCCGTCGCCATCCAAGAGGCTCACGCGCGTGGAATGGAACTTCATGCCTGGTTCAATCCCTACAGGTCGACGCCCCACATTATTCAGACACCATATATTTATTGCATTTGAGGACGAAAAATTACCTCCATCGCTGACCTGTCACTGACTCTATGCACCACAAGGCATACAACATCACATGAGACCTTAGATGTCATTGCCTGACTCGAGAGTAGGAAACACTTAGGGATGCTTTCTCGCTTTTTTCTTTAAAGTCTTTAAACTCGCAATTTCTGCACACACATGGAAAGTATTGTTGACTTCGTTCTCACTTTCAGGGCCAGGTCAGGATCCAGCAGTAAAACCGGTCTGGCCAGCAACCACATCGCTAACCAGCTGCCCCAGTACACCTACGCCTATGGCAACAACCTCTGGGTGGATCCCGGTGCCAGCGAGGTCAAGAGCAGGACATACAACACCATTATGGACGTCGTTAACCGCTATGACGTCGACGGCATTCACTTCGATGACTACTTCTACCCGTACCCCGTCAGCGGCGAGGAGTTTCCCGACAGCCACACGTACAGCGCCTACAAGGCTTCCGGAGGAAATCTATCACGTGACGACTGGCGTCACCAAAACGTTGACTGGCTGGTGAAGAAGCTGTCCATGGACATCAAGGACTCCCGCCCCTGGGTCAAGTTCGGCATCAGTCCTTTCGGCATCTGGATGAGTGGACAGCCTTCTGGAGTTGTGGGTCTTTCTTCAAATACAGGTATCAACGTGCAACGCGTTTGAAGCAAGGAACTGCTCGCTGAGGCTGAGGCCAGAGGGTATCCTGGGGCCTGGTAGCATGGGGGTAAAACGCATCATTGTTCCCCCTCCCCCTGAAGTGACCGAAATGAAGGTCCTGGGTCTCGGGACTCATTTATTTCTCTGTGGATGTGGCATCCTTTCACAGAGCTGGTTATCGGGACTTCTTCCGGGTATAACGGTTTCCTCGCCCTTTATCATCCTTTCTCCCAAGCGCCACGTGCACAACTCTTGCTATACACACGCCATCAGAACTGTTGTTCGAGGCGAACACAATTTTTTATCAGTTGGTGCTTCTGTGACCTTGATGAACTTGCATAGCATAAGACGAAGCCTTCCTACATCAAGTACATTACACTAAACAAACAGTCACATGCGCACTACCGTATTTTGAGGAAATGTTGGTCGTTATCCATGTTAATTGTAACTTTTTTTTTCTTTTCTTAAAAAATCAAGCCTTGTTTGCGGACAGCAGGAAATGGTTGATGGAAGGGTGGGTGGACTACCTGACCCCTCAAATCTACTGGGAGATCAGTGCTGCGCATCAGAGTTTCACGGTCCTGTCCGACTGGTGGCTGAATCAGAACCCCAAGGCGCGTCACTTGTACCCGGGGTGCGCAACATACAAAATCGTCGACAGCAACTGGTCGATAACCGAACTTCAACATCAGGTTAGATAATTAGTCCCTTATCTATTACCGATAAAAAAGATCCAGCAGCCATTCTTATCGATCGATCAATAAACCAGTCAAAAGACTCAGCAAAAATGTCAGCTCATTAGCACACGATATTCATCAGTAGTAGTTCCCCATTTTCGGGGCTATTTGTGAGGGCTATACCCATTTTCTCACATTCACTGCCATAGCTTCATAATCCAAGTAGCTAGGTAACCAACTAGCAGCTGGGTCGATTGGGAGAAGTTCACTTTACAACGCGGGAATCGAACCAGCCGGCTACCAACTTCCCCGGTAGACCAGACGTTCTGTCGTTTGAAGGCTTCAGGCATGCATCTCAGCACGTCTCTGTTTACTCTCGGTGTTGAATGACTTTTGCTCATGTCCAGGTGGAACAGACCCGCGCCAGAAGAAGTCGCCATGACCTGGGCAACATTTTCTTCAGCGCAAAGTACTACAAAGACAACACCCACGGCATCGCTGACCTCTTCAAGTCCACAGTGTACGCCAGTCCAGCCTTGCCCCCTTACATGGAATGGCTTCACACAAACACTTTTGGTCCCTACGTGCCGGAGGGTGTGGCTGTCAAAAGCGGTACGTGTGGTGATATCTAAAACTAGACCGTGGTTACCAGTAGATAACAGATGTCCGTGACCTGGAGTTTTCCTTTTTGTACACGTAAACTTTGATGTTACTCCTTGCTACTAGTTGCGTAACATTATGCCGTAGTCTGCGTGTGGACCAGGCCAGGCATGTCGCCTCTGTAATATCACGAACATAAATTTACTTCGGAATAATTTTCCGAAAACCTTAAATTAAGGTGGTGGGATGTTTCGGCGAAATTACTGAAGGATGAATGCATATCTAATATTACATGTACGTAGAACAAATAATGTGGCTAGGTACTCAAACAGCTTCCCCTATTATTGCTAATGACCGTAAACTCCTTTACCCCATACTTTTCTATTTCCTTCCTCCACCGTTTCATTTCGTCCTTGTAGAGATATATTTTCAGGTTTCCTGGCCTATGTCCACAGGGACCATAACGTGGAATGCCAATACAAGCGACGGGGTGCGAGCCCGCGCCGTGTACAGATTTGATGACAGCACGCAGCACTGGGTCTTGAAGCAAGTGCTGGCTCCTCACACCAGCAGCCTGACAGTAGAGCCCGGCCAGTACGCGCTGACGGCAGTAAACCGGGTGGGAAGAGAAAGTAACGCCCAAACCGTAATTGTAACGACTCCACTGGTTGGTTAAAGCACAGATGTTCGCTGAAAAAGCGAAAATTTGACGAAACAATTGCAGTTTGTTAAGGAACATTAATAAAGGTTGGATTATACTCAAGCATTATGTTGCATTGTTTTCAGTTTATGATTACAAGGTAGAGAACGAACAGTAGTCTGTTGCTATAAATTTTAAGAGAATATTGCTTATCAGCGCAAGACAAAACGCAGCTTTAATTCATATGAAATACAACGAGCCAGAATTAAAGCGCTAGGAAAGTTACTCTAGGAGGCGGAGTTTCGTGTGATTCGGTCGTGGATAATGTGTAAAAATGATGTTGGTGAAGCATGAACTGTGCGAAGTAGGGAGGCATCCTCCTTTGATAAGCCTATCCTTACTGCTAACATTAAAACCTATACATACATAGGAAAAAAAAAATATATACGTTACCGGCAATGTGTAAAAACCGGAATTCTATAGAATACCTAGGCAATGTAATTCAACAATGCCGGAATTGGGAAGTCAAAGTATAAAAAGCATCATATCTCATGCTGTATCATACATTTCCTAGGCATTCTAAATGTCATTCATACCTAAATGGCAAACCTGCAGAGTGTAGAGTATATTTGTGCACCATTTTCTTCAACATTGAGGAGAGAGTCGAAAGTAAAGACAATCGAAATGGAATCTATAAGTACAGGCCAAGAAAGTGAAAACGGATACTAATCAAAAATTTCCTCCAGTATCTTTCGGAACACTGTGCAGGTTCCTATATATCCCTGAGGTAGACAAGGAGCTCGGCGATCCGCGAAATCTGCTGGCACTTGTTATGGATGTGACAGTAGACGACTTTTACCAACTTGGGACGGTGCGAGGAATTTTGAATTTTATGCAAGATCACAATTCAGTGTTTGTCAAAAGGGCTTGCTCAAGGTTTAAGATGTTCCTGACCACGAAATATTTCTTTGATCTGCTGCTGCTACTGCTCAGTCCACAGGGAGTGGCCAAGGATTTTTGAGATATATGTGCAACTGCATGACTATAAGTGCAAAAATCACAAATGCCTTTACGTAAAAAGACAATTAAGTGCAATTCAAAATGCCATTCTAGCCTTCCGTGCTGCAACAAATAGTAATTACACTTATGATTTCTTTGTTCTCCCAGTAAATATATCCTATGGTTCATTTTGTATCTCTTCTTTCATTTTCAGTTTGTCTGGGCATTTAACACTTGGCCTAAAGTAGTACTTGTCATTCTTTATAATGCCTAAGAAAAGTGTGTAACAATGCAGATATTTCATACCTTGCATGAAAACGATAGGAATAGTATACATTGCCTAGATATTCTATAGAATGTCGGTTATTCACCCATGTCGGTGATATATAATTACATACACACAAATCTATAAATGTAAAAAACTATGGACAAGTATAGGGTTCGTGAGAAAACGGCCATAGCATGACAAAAATCGCATTTCTCTGCCAAGGTTCTCATCCTAGAGGTAACGTAACTACCTCTGATCAGACTTCTTTGCTTTCTTCTATGAGTCTGTGGTAACCAAATAGCTGTATACGTCGGTGGCGGTAACAACAGCCGGAAGTAAAGCGACTTCCGCAGGAAGTACAAGGGCAGACTACCCTCAAATGTAAAAGGCGCAAGCTAGTAATGCAATTCAAATCTAATATTTGGACGTTATTTTACTGATTTACAGTTAAAGCGTGCTTGTTCTTAAGCACAAAGGAAGCAGAAATGGCAGGGGGCTCGATCGAAATCCCGCTAAGGGATACAGACGAGGTAAGAAGCTTTTATTTTTTTCACCCTTTGAATGCCCCTGTGACAGCAATGATCGCAGATGTTGGAAGGATATAAACCGAGTTAATCTCAAACCGAAATGTAAAGATCAACGGTGTTGTGATCAGGCAACTTAGTTTCGTTAAATAATATTTTAACAAGAAATCATGGGAAAAAGATAAAGAATTAAATATGCCCCAAAGTATACAATTTATTGCTTCGTAATAACACAACAATTACTGATGTAGTACAACGAGACATACAAAAGAGAATGCCAACAGAAACTAGTAGTACAGTGGAACCTCGGTTAACGACCACAATCCGTTCTGGAAAGTTGGTCGGTATCCGAAATGTTCGGTATCCGAAACAGTTTTCCCCATAAGAAATAAAGGATATTGATCTAATTCGTTCCCAGCCCCTGTTGACTCGCTAATATTTGAAAGTTACAGACTATATAGGTAATTTTTTTTTTTTTACTGAGAACAGTTATAATACAATATAAATGGAGTTAAATAAACATAAAAACATTAAAGAAAGCACTTAAACATAAGAAAACTTGCCGTTTTGATGGCGTGGGTGGATGGAGGTGTGGAATTACTGCTTGGATTCCCCCTCCTTAAGAAATGTGGCGTTGTAAAATCGCAGGTAGGGGGATGGGACTTCCCTTTTCTGCTTTGAGGTTGAAGGAAAAAACTTGTCCAGTGTCTGTTGCTTCTGCCTTTTTTGTAACACTTTATATCTTATATACAATCTTATATACTTTATATACAATATCTTATTATCATTGAACATGTTTAGGCTCCTATTGCCTATCACACTGTTAGGGAAAGACTTTTCTACAAACAGTTGCAATTCCCCCCACTTGGCACACATTTCTTTAATCACAAAAAATCACTACATAAGAAGGATGCACACAGTTAAAGATAACGACCGACTGATCATAACTGTGTCTCGAGTGCGAATGATGCTTGGTCTGACATGCTGGTCAGTCACGTGTGGGTGATGTGGCTTTACTGTATCCAAACTTTTGTTTGGTAACCGGTGCAAATTTTTAATGAAATTTTTGGTCATTATCCAAAATGTTTGCTATCGGAGGCATTCATTAGCCGAGGTTCCACTGTAGTAGAAACTATAAATAAGTTGATACACACTATCCAGTTATAAACAGTTTCACTTGAATAAACATAAATTTAAAAGAAAAGCTTAGAGGTGATAAGAAAGGTTTTTGCAGATGCAAAAGAGAACTATTTTATAACTATAACAAAATTATTTCTTGCCTCGATTTTTCTATCCATATATTTCTATTATTTTGTGCTGATATAAGTCTTCAACTTATAAACAAGTGCAGTAATTAAGAAAATGGAAAGGTAGAAGCTCGAAAAATTTAACAAGATGATGTTAATGACTGATATCAAGGGGACATAATGATTCAGATTTATATCTGGATGAATCAGTTGTCAATAATTTTCATTGTCATATTTAAGTTGTAATTTGATAAAAATATAATTAACACATTGATATAAGAGAATAACAGTAGCCCTGTTGTGTGCTGTTAATTAAAATTTGCATTTTTAAATCAATGTTTGTTTTAACCAGGTGATAGAGCTTGACCTGGACCAGCTTCCAGAAGGAGAGGAAGTGCTCAGTATTCTTCGACAAGAAGTAGCTCCCCTGCACATCTGGGTTACTCTTGCAGTAAGTATGGAATGTGAAGATTGGTATAGCTTCTTCCCATTGATATATCATGCATAAGATTTTGGAATGGATTTAATGTCTTGGAAGATTTTCAAGTTGTTTGAAAAATCTGCTTTCTTAAAAGCACATTTTATTTTGCATTACCAACCTTCCCAACCTCTTTATAGAGATAACTGCATCAATACCATTAAGCATATATAAAACTTTCATAAACCAAAATAATATACTGAAATATGAGCATTTTAATTATGTTTGCTACATAATGCGCTAAATATAAATTTGGTAGTAGCTGGAAGTTTCTTGAGCAGAATTTGCCATTTGGACCATTCAGGCAGAAACATGCATTACGAACTTTGCTGCCATCCTGTGACCCTATTCATCCCAGCTATTATTGAGTTGATAGCATGGTTTGGGTTAAAAGTGGCTGGAAAGCATCTAGATTTAAACCTCTCTATTTGGAAACAGTTCATACAAATAACCCTGTGTCTTTTCTATATTTTGTTTAATTTCAAGGGCTGTAGTTGGTGCAGTCATTTTGTGCAGTGTGCTGTTGTGAGAACTGAACATATTTTACTTGTAGTAGGGTGAAGCTTTTCTTCATTTTGATAAACCCAGTGCATAAAATGCCATGACATTTTAAGAGTTAAGAACTTTTTTATCTTTTATACTTTCAGCTTGAATACTACAAACAAGGATTCATCGATGACTTTCTTAAAATCCTTGAAGCATCTCGCACAGATGCCAGCCAGGACTATCCCAACAGTGAGCGGGATCAAATGCGATCACTTGATACACTGGCAGCTCATTATGTCCAGCAGGCTCATCGTGAGAAGAACAAGGACAAAAAGCGAGAGTTATTCACCAAGGCAACTCTGCTGTATACCACTGCTGACAAAATTATCATGTATGACCAGGTCTGTGTCCATAATTTTGTTGCATCTTGTAGAGAGAGATAGTGTGTGAGTGCTTATGCCAGCATACATATGTTGGCATATCACGATATTGTTTGATTTCAAGATTTGCAGCCATTGTTGGGTGTAGTATGATGGATTGTTTCCTGAGCTGTCAGAAAAGAATACAATAGAGTTCTGCATGTACAATGCATCAGCATCAGTATTACAGGAAGTTATTTGTCCATCTCTGCATCTCTATTTTTCTGTTAAGTCGCATGCATTCAACGAATTTAAAGATAATAAATTTAAGATTTTAAAAGACTACTGGCAAAGAAAAAATTTCTGTGGATAAAGGCAATCACCTTAAACAATGCAGCATTCTAATACATCCAGATATTAGAGTTTTGCATCATTTGATGTCTATTATTTATTGGGAAAAAAGTGATGATTTTGTGCATTCTATGTCCAGAACCATCTGCTTGGCCGTGCCTACTTCTGTTTGTTGGAAGGGGACAAGATGGAGCAGGCTGATGCTCAGTTCAACTTTGTGCTGAATCAGGTTAACTTGTTTTCTTTGTAGCATAAATATGAGATTATAATGTTAAATGTATAGAATACTAGTGTATTATAATATATTTATAAAAGCTAAATGAACATCAATGTTTTCAATTTTGTATATACCAATATTTTTTACATTGTGTGACTGATTCTTCTGCAACCTTTTTTTTTATACAGTCTAGCAATAACATTCCATCTTTGCTTGGCAAAGCATGCATTGCCTTCAACAAGAAAGACTGGCGAGGAGCTCTGGCCTACTACAAAAAAGCCCTCCGCACCAACCCCAAGTGTCCTGCATCTGTTCGTCTTGGCATGGGTCACTGCTTTGTGAAGCTCAACCGCTTACCAAAAGCAAGGTGAAAAGAGAAAGCTGTTGCTCATTTTATTCTTTTTTTCCTTTCCTTCATTTTTTTCTCTTATTTCCTCTTCCGATTCTTTCATTGTTTTAGTATCTCCCCAGTTTGTTAATTTGGGGCATTTTCTTGTTTTGTGTTTGATCTTTTAGAATGGCATTTGAGCGAGCCTTACAGCTAGATGCACAGTGTGTCGGGGCACTTGTTGGTCTGGCAGTGCTGGAGCTCAACACAAAGACTCAAGATTCAATTAAGAGCGGGGTGCAGTTGCTGTCCCGTGCCTATGCTATTGATCCTACCAACCCAATGGTGCTCAACCACCTTGCAAATCACTTCTTCTACAAAAAGGTACGATCTTTTTTTAACTCTGAGGAAAAACACTAAAGTCAAATGTGTTTGTTGTGAACAGCATAAATGGATGAGTTTTTTTTTAAAATATAAGAGATGCATGTGATACTGCTTGGCTAAACCAGTTGTGGAGTAATATAAACTGCTTTGGATCACAGAGCAGATAGGATAAGGACATCAGTTTAGCACAGAGAGGAGTTGGGGACAGCACAGTATTTCAGGACCATGTAATGCTTTTGTAAAGCCATGATGGCCTTCTGCAGAAGCCCCCGATCAATTAAGTTGAAGACCAGTCAAGCATCAAAGTCTACTGCCTTTGACTGTGCGGACAGCTTGTATCAGAGCATAGTTGTTGGAGAGATTTTACAGCATTCAGATCATTGCCCATTAGAGACTTTTCACAGCTGGTGCCAAGGCCCCATCATAATAGAAAGAAACATGACAGTTTAAAGTCAGTCATCAGTACTTAAGAAATTCAGGAATGCAAACAATTAGGATGATGGTGTCAGTATCTGTATGGATAGCAGCAGCAGCAGCAGTAAGAAAATAATGATTACAGTAAAATGTGATTTATAAGTACATAGTTACAGGTATGGATACATACAGGTCAGACATTTTAGAAACCTGACATATCAGCAACAAAACAAAACTCACTCCCAAAAGTTCAAAGAAATCTGCTTGCTTCTTGTAAACATCCAAACTTAAAGTTTTGATGTGTTCTTTGTTCAGGACTATCAGAAGGTGCAACATCTTGCCCTGCATGCTTTGCACAATACTGAGAACGAGGCAATGCGAGCCGAGAGCTGTTATCAGCTAGCTAGGGCTTTCCATGTGCAAGAAGACTACGATCAGGCCTTTCAGTATTACTATCAAGCCACACAGTTTGCTCCTACCAGCTTTGTGTTGCCTTTCTTTGGACTTGGCCAGATGTACATCTATAGAGGTGACAATGACAATGTAAGTGTGTTTTAAAGTCTTGCTATAATTGTTCTTTGGGGATATTTATGACACTCACTCTGTGTGTTTGTGTGCTTCTGACGACAGTAGAACCTCTCTGTTAAGACTTGCTAAAATCCTTCAAAATCAGGTTGTAACTGAGAGGGGTCATACTAGGGAAATTGACCAGTCTACTTTCCTTCCACAAACCATTCAAGCAGCTATAAATTCAAGTTTATTTAAATGTTGAAAATAAAACACTTCAGACTGTATCATAGTTCTTTTCTTTGTCATTTTCGCTTTCGCTTGGTCATGCTGATTTCTCGCATGTTTTGCTTTGTTGAAGATTTATGGAGGAGCTGACTCTTCAAGTAAAAGCAATTGATCAGTAGATGTGTAACATGGTAGAGAAAGTCACTCTCTTAAAATATATAATCTATAGTTTTTAAATGTGATTTTTGCAAAGTGTTACAATAAAGCATAAACATTTGGTCACAAGAATGTTTTATTTTTGTAAATATATGACTACTGCAAAAGATACTTTCAGAATAAAATATTTTACTTCATTCATGCAGATAGTCATAGAACAAATAACAGACTAGAAGCAGTCTATTTTACACTTTGTTTATATTTCCTTTCAACATGCAGCTTCTGCCAAAAGTTGTAATAGAGCTGAACTGGGGATAAATGGGTGGGTGAGGGTGGTCATAATAGAGAGATGCTTAAATAGCAAAATACATCCATGAACATTTCTTAATCATATCTAGGAAGGAATCACAATAGGGAGGGCCTTAAATCTTCGTATACAATTCACACCCATGAATGCAAACCTTTTCATAGCTATAGCTCCATTGCGTTGATGCAGCCTTAGTGAATGAATTAATGAGGAGGCTGTAATGTACTTTTTTCCCATACCTGGGTTTCTTAGAAGGATTATTTACTTTTATTCATATGTCAGTGTTATCAGCAGAAAATGCTAGTCTGATTATAAAGAATAGAAGGTTCAGGTCAGATGTGTAAGATATGAGTTACTTTAAATGTAGGAAATATGTGTCTTTTTAAAAATATTCACAGGCTGCTCAGTGTTTTGAGAGAGTACTGAAAGCACAGCCCAACAACTATGAGACAAAAAAGATTCTAGGATCACTCTATGCCAACACTTTTGACTTGGAGAAACGGGAGATCGCAAAGGTAATCCTTGTTTTTTTCTTGTTTATTTTTATGTTCATGACAAATTTTATGTTGGTCTTTTATCTCAGAAAACATGTAATTGAACTTACTTAAAAGTTATAATTCTGTGCATTTCAACATTCCTTACCCCAGAATTAGACACAGCATGCTTTTTTTTTTTAACTTAAATATTCTGTGTGGTTATTTAAGATAATATTAAATTCTACATTGTGCATCAGTAAGTTGACTTCTTGCTAATGCCTGTTCTTGCAGCAACATCTCAAGAAGGTCACAGAACAGTTTCCTGATGATGTAGAAGCATGGATAGAGCTGGCACAGATTTTGGAACAGTCCGATGTGCAGGTGCATGACTGGCTATATATTGACAATTTTTTTAACTATTGCAAATCACATTTGCTTGGTTCAGCAGTAATTATAAAAAACTTGATAAAGTATCAAGAAAAAAAATACAGGAAATAGAATCATTTTCTGATTAGATATATATAACTTGAATGACAGCTTGGCAAATATATTCAACTGAGTGCCATAGATGTTTCTTGAGTGTTAGAGATATCCTTTACAGAGATTTTGTTGTGCTTTTTAAGCAATTTAAATTCGGAGAATGTCTTGGTTTTAGGGTGCCCTCTCAGCATATGGAACAGCAACTCGCATTTTGAAGGAAAAAGTGGAAGCAGATGTACCTCCAGAGATTTTAAATAATGTTGCTGCCCTGCATTTCCGTCTTGGTAACTTCCAGGAAGCAAGGGTAACTTCCAATTGCTGCGTTTGTTAGGTTTTATTTGTGTGTGAAAGAGCAAGAAGATAACACTAGTTTAATATATAAATTTTGGCTAGTAACGTTTATGAAGAATATTTCTTACTTGAGGATTTTATATTGAATGTCAGGGAAGAACTGGTTAGGAATAGTATTGATCAAGAAATATCACAATCATTCACTTGTTTTGCTTGCAAACGTCATTAATTATCATGGATTATTTGTTTTTCAGAAATACTATGAGGCCTCCCTTGAGCGATCAAAAACAGATGCACAGCATGATGAAACATACTACAGTGCCATTTCTGTGACAACGACCTACAACCTTGCCCGCTTATATGAGGCGCTGCATGAGTACGACAAAGCTGCCAAATTTTACAGAAACATCTTACGAGACCATCCCAACTATGTAGACTGTGAGCCATAATGTTTTGATGTCTGAAATAGTTGATATTTTGTCATTGTTTCCCCCCAGAATGTGATTTTCTCTGTTATTATCTGCCTTTATCCCCTATTTTCATGAAGCCATGCATTTAACAACAATCTTCTAAGCAATCACTCAGATTAAAAAAAAAAATACTGAATATTTTTATGTATAAGATCTTTTGACACCTTAATATTTATAGTAATATTATGTCTTGAAGTTTTACCAGCAGTTTTATTGGGTTTTTATTTCTATTAAAGCTGTGCTGTTTTACATCTCTTATGGCAGGCTATCTCAGGCTTGGATGTATGGCTCGTGATCGTGGCCAAATTTATGAAGCATCTGATTGGTTTAAAGAAGCTTTGCAGATTAATCAGGTATCAATGATAAAGAATTAATACAGTTTCTTTTGTTAGTCAAGTGGTAAATGATATGAATCCTATCAAATTTTCTTTAGTCCTAAATTTTAAAATGTGTAATATTCTTAAATTCTTCAATTGGAATAGAATAAAATCTAGTGTGGAGAGAGAGAAGTGTGTATGTGTGTAATTCATAAGCATTCTTGTTCACGTGCATGCATACTAAAATGTTTTGACAGATACAAACATGATGGTTAATAAAAGCCTACTATTCAATAACAGGATCACCCAGATGCGTGGTCACTGATTGGCAGTCTCCATTTGGCAAAACAGGAATGGGGTCCAGGTCAGAAGAAGTTTGAGCGAATTCTTCAGAGACCACAGACAAAAGATGATGCGTATTCACTTATCGCCTTGGGAAATGTGTGGCTACAGACACTGCATCAACCCATGAGGGACAAAGACAAGGTACAGCTATCCTTTTGTGTCTTTGAGGGGTGTTCCAGAAATGAAAACGGTTACAATATATCAGAAGATAGATCTGTGCCTTTTAATTTTAGCATGCTTGGAGCACCTTGTGTTATTCCACTAGTCAAATGCTAAAATGGATCAGATGGACTAAGATATTGTAAAATGTTAACTTAATTTTATCCCTGGAAAATGCCATCAGCTGCTTCACTGCCTTCTGTTTGATATACAGGAAAAGAGACACCAGGACAGGGCCCTGGCCATGTACAAACAGGTGCTCAGGAATGACCCCAAAAATATCTGGGCTGCTAATGGCATAGGTGAGTAGCTCTTGTACCACTTTGTTTTAGTCATTCTCTTATATCTTCCACTGTTACTTTCATCTCTAAATAAATCATCATGAGAGAAGATTATGGTTGTGTCTTTTTTTATCTTTGTTGAAGAACACATGTTTTCACCTTCGACTTTTTTGTAGTGTTACATATGAGCATATGCGAACAAGACAATTCCCCCATTGTGAAGACGAATGTTAACAATAAATGTACACAACCTGACATCTTGAATGAGTTAAGAAAGATAGTTCTCATTATCTGAATCATTATTTTGTGTAATATCTGTGCCAGGCTGTGTGCTAGCTCACAAAGGCTGTATCAATGAGGGACGTGACGTGTTCGCCCAGGTTCGTGAAGCCACAGCTGATTTTTGTGATGTCTGGTTAAACATTGCTCATATCTATGTAGAGCAACGCCAGTTTGTGGCAGCAGTACAAATGGTAAGTCATGTTTGACACTGAAAGGTATTTGCTGTTGATACTTGTGTGAAATGTGGATCTGCTCCATTTTCAATGTTATTGTGATGGTAGTACTGGGAAGTTGCTAAAAGTAAAAGATTATATTGTGGCCATATTCATTGCTGTTGCTGGTCCTGCAGCCAATAAATTTCTTTTAACTTCTTCACCTTTGATACTGATCCCTAGGTATGTGTGAATTTGAATTATATTTTTTTAAAAAACCCATAGAAATAAGCATGGAGGAAATATTGAAAAGTTTTATAAAAGCTTACACACAATTGATGATTACTGTGATTCAGTGGATCTTAAGGGTTACATACCATGTAGAAATGAATAAATATAATTTATGATGATGAAGAATAACTTTAGTGTCAGAAATAACTTGAAATTTATGAAAAATTATTAGCTGTCTTCATGTATACACTCATGTTGCTATCATTTTTAAAAAGAAAGGTTCAGCCAGAAAAATTCAAATCTATAAATTAAAGTCTTCCTGTTCCCATGTTAAGCAATGTAACTTTAATGTGATTCAGCTAGCTAATTGACTGGATATGACAGATATGAGTGGGCAGCCCGGTCTTGATAGTCACTGAAGGGGCCAGACAAATGCCAGAGTCAAAGAAGAGCTATATGAGCTGAGGCTGTAAGAGATAACTAAACAAATTGACTGTTTGTTCTATGTTTAATTTACATTTCAATGTCATAGCAAACACATAACATTTCTTACCATTTTGCAATTTTGCATATTAACTGCAGTACGAGAATGCACTGAAGAAATTTTTCAAGAACCACAATGTTGAAGTGATGGTGTATCTGGCTCGGGCCTATTTTAAATGTGGCAAACTACAGGACTGCAAGACCACACTTCTGAAGGTTTGGAAACATTAACATTTCTTACCATGATTTTTCCTAGAAAAGATTCCTGTTTTGGCATTGTAGTACATTTGTAAGAGAATGCATGCATGAATAAACCAGAGCGAACAAGATTTTATTTGATAGTATTAGAAATTCCAAGTAGTCTACAATAACTATTTACTTTTTTGGTTTTGTTTGGAGTGCTTATTTTAAAATAACAAGTAATTTTTTTTATTGTTCAGGCTTGAGGTTGTTAACTTGCAATTCAACTGGTTTTAATAACAGGCTCGTCATGTAGCACCCCATGATACAGTCCTACTGTACAATATTGCGTTGGTACAGCAGAAGTTGGCCACATCAGTGCTCAAAGATGAGAAGAGTAACCTGAAGACAGTACTTACTGCTGTCCGAGACTTGGAATTAGCCCACAGGTAAAGGATGACCTTTCATATTTAAGTGTTGCAGATTTTCAGGCCAGCCACAAAGTAATAAATTTACAGGTTATGTACAACATCACAGACCTTCCATCCACTGAGATTCAATATATAACAATAATTTTCATAGAAAATGCATTCATCCCTGATTTCACTTTGACACAAATTTTTGTAAAAAAGAAAATCAATGATGACTCGGAATTTTAAAAACTGTAGGAGTAAATTGATTGATTGTTGTGATTTTCCAGATATTTCAGCTACCTTAGTCAGAATGGGGACAGGATGAAGTTCGACCTAAACCAGGCAGCTGCTGAAGCAAGGTGAGGGAATGTGATTTGTGATGCTGGTAGCTCATGTAATGTAGCCTTAGTTGTTGGCATGATGTAACACTCAACCATCCAACCAAAGTGATGCCAGTGGCAGAGTTACAGAGCAAGAGTTATAGTTGGCTTTGCTGTAGGAAGATAATCTCTATTTTACTTCCAGAATTGCCTGTACAGTATAAGTGACTGGATAACAATTGATTTTGAAATATTTTGAGCATAGTCTTGTATACAGTTTGGAGATGAAGTTTGTATGCGGGTTTAACAAAGCAATGATCTATTATATACTTCTCAATGATTATATATTATATACAGATATCTGAACAAAGTTAATTGACTGGAGTTTGTAGCCAGCATCTGTAGGAAACGACAGTGGGTACAAACTCCTCTGAGCGTTGTAAAGAACAATCAGCAACAGCAAATTGTTTCCTGGTCTGTTTTCTTTTACTGGGTATTGGATCTTTCCTCATCGAATTCACTTTATGCGGATGATGCTATTTTTAAATATACAGCCCTTTTTTCTGTTGTTTTGACAAATCCTGGTGTGATTAAGAGAAAAACCATGAGTATTTCTTGTGCCTCTTCATAAAAAGATACCACCTAAATATGTTTTTGTGATACTTGATGCTCTGTTTCCAACAGTTTTCACTGAGCGCCTGAATTAGCCTTTAAGCTGTAGGCTTCATAAAAAAATATATATACTTTTTTTTTTTATTTAAACAAAACTATTTCATGGGATTTTAGAATATATACTTTTTCTCTGTTTGCAGGCAGTGCTCAGATTTGCTGAGTCAGGCCCAGTATCATGTGGCACGTGCACGCAGAATTGATGAAGAAGAGAAAGAGATTCGTAAACGACAGGAAGAGGAAAGGGAGGCCATTCGACAGAAGCATCTGGAAGAACAGGTGATCTACCTTTTTATCTTGAGGGCTGGGTATCATTCCTAGTATACTGGATATAAATATATACAGTCATTCCTTACCTAACGCGGGGGTGATTTTCCAGAGACCCCTGCGAAAGGTGAAAATCTGCTAAGTAGTGGTATTATATTTTTTATTATTTATATATATTTTAAGGTTTTATAAACCCTTTCTGCATACAACCTCACATTGGCAAACTTGCGCAAGAGCTAGGTAGTGGCTTACATTGTATACAATACGGTATTCATCCACTGATGATAGTGCCTTTTATTGTGTTTGAAGTAAAAAATTTTTATATTTTAAATTTTGGAGGGCAAAAATAAGTAAAATCATAAATACCTTTATACCTTATATTCCTGCAATATAGCGAAAGCACGATACATAATGAGATTTTAAAAAACCCTGTGATACAGTGAAACTGCAGTAATTGAACCTTGATATAATGAGGGATTACTTTATATCTATTATTCCTGGGATCTATCTCACTTTTAACTGCCCATAATTTGCTACCAACTTTGGAAATTGATGCAATTTCTCTCCTACTAAAATTTTCCAGTCACACAATGTTTTGTAGTCCATGTTGCCAGGCCTGATGTGCATTGAATGAACAGACTTTGTCTGCATGTTTTGGGTATTAGCAAGAAGGCATTGTGATGATCTGGATATCTTTCTGTGCCAGCATATTTTATCCATTTAATAAATGTTTATTTTTGTGTAAGCTGATATGTTGATGTAAATTTTATTTGATGGGTCGACGACCCTTTCAAAGCAGGGGGTGGTATACATTTTGTCATCAGCCATAGAATATTCACAGTCAGAAGATGTATATTACATGAAGTACATAAATATCGTTTCAACCACTCATTATCTAGCACTTACACTCATGCCAATCATTCTTCGTTTGCCCTCTCTCTCTCTTACTTCAATCCATATACAGCTCGCGTGCGTATATATATACACACATATGCACTCGCTCACACTCCACTCACATAGAAATCATTTTTCACTTGCCCTCTCTCTTACCTTCCACACCTTCACCTGTGCATGCAAAACACACACACCCATATGAGCGCTCACCCTGAATTGGCCCCACCCTGTTCTACACTTTGGTCAGTCCTGTGAGTCCAACTACCTGGGGTCACGTTTGTCCAGTACTTCCAACGTTCCCGTTGAGCCTCTTTAGAGCTTAAAGAATGAACATGGGTACATTTCTAATATCGTTTGTTTCTCCTCTAGATAGTAACACAGTGAACGTTGTCTGCTGGTATCCACTGTTTATCAGGGGTATAAGATACTTGTCCCTGATATCAACATAGGTTTGACGCTGTAGCAAAAAGTGTTCTTCATCTTCCGTTTTGTCTTGGCTAAAAGGGCAGTTTTTGATCAAGGTGTTAGAATATCTGTTATTAGTGTTTATTTCGCTAGTTCCTAGTCTAAATCGTATTAGAGAATTTCTGAACTTTTTGAAGGTTAATACTGAAAGATATCTTTCTGGTTCAAATTCCTTTTAAAACTGTCTGTAGGACCTATCACTTGTCTGCATTTTGTTTGACCATTTTTGTACAAAGTTATCTTTCAGTCTTGGTTTGAGCAGTAAGATAAAAGCCATGGCATCTCCTACCCCACCTTGTTCCCACACATGCCTAAATCTGTTGTCTTGCAGGGTATCTTCCATTGTCTTTGCCCAGGGTAGTCCTAAATTTAACTGCATGTTATAAGCTTGGTTTGGTAATCTTGACCTGTCCATGGTTTTAACCAGTATTTTACAGCTCGTATTGTGCTATTGATATACAGAGGGTATCTCCCGCTCTCAATGTATATCATATGGTTGGGAGTTTTAATGTCTACGCATGTAAACCTTTTAATAGCAAATAAATGAACCTTTTCTATGTCATTGAAAGGTGTCATACCCCAGATTTGTGTTTACAGTTAGAGAAGCAGAGAGCCAAAGAAGAGATGGATAAAAAGCTGTTGGAGCAAAGAGCAGTGTTCATTGAGAAAGCAAAGACCATTAACTTGGAGACCTTACCTGAAGACAAGCCACGAAAATCTGGGAAGGTGAGATGTTATTTCAAGTATAACCTTCATCTAAATCTTTGAAACAGCTTGGTTTCCTGTCCGAGAAAATATAAAGTCATTACTTTGAGAAACATACCTTAGGATTGAGAATTATGCTTCACAAAAGCAAATATTCTGTCCTTTTGCATTGTAGAAGAAACGAGCTGAGGATGGGGAGATTCTGTCTGAAGGCAGCGAAGATGAAGCACCACGCAAAAAACGCAAGAAGAAGCATGGCAGTGGATCAGAAGGTGAAGACGAGGATGGGGAGCGCAAATCTAAGAAGAAAAGAAAGAGGTAATAGAAGCCATTGTGATTATGTGTACTCTTGCTTTCTTTTTAATGTCTATGCAATAGAGGATTGAAAAGAACATTTCTCCACCTAGTTCTTAAGTAAATGTTATATGCATCTTTTAATCCCTGTCTTAGGTTATCATTGATGATCAGATGTGAAAACTGGATATTTTATATCTGCAAAGGTCAAGAAAGAATCGGGGTGAGTCTGATGAAGAAGGTGAAGGCCGGGAACGGCCTCGCAAGAAAGGACGAAAACAGAAGGAAGGGAAAGAAAGCAAGAAGAAGAAACAGGTGGAGGATGAGGATGGGCTTACAGCCAAGCAGCGACGCAAAGTTGTTTCCAAGGCAATCATTTCTTCCAGTGAAGGCTCAGAATCAGAAGATGAAAAACTTAAGATTGATGATGAGTAAGTGCTGGAAGAATATTCATCGAATTAAGTCATTAGAAAAGTTTTACATATCTGGGCGTAACTGTTCTTGATGTGGTCTTTTGCCCTTCAGGCCCAGCTACAACTTAATTACATGGCCCCCCCTTTTTTTTTCTTTTAGCTGTTTGTGGTGTTTCAATATTGAAGTACCAGGGAAGGCTTTGGAAGAATTTAAACAAACATTAAAAACATTGTGCCAAAATGTTGTAGTCGTTTTACCTGAAGGGTTTTCTTTTGTCGCATGAGAGCGATTTATTGCACTTGATGTGAAAATACCATTGCATTCCCTTTGTAACAGATATTTGTGCAATAGCATATGGTGTTTGTTGCAGAAGTGGCAGTGAAAATGAAGATGTTGGTAAGCGCCGTCGCATCTTATCCTCTGGAAGCGAGAGTGATGGTGGCAGTGGTGCCAGGAGGTCCAGGTCTCGCTCAGGATCCAGATCTGGCTCAGATCGGCAGTCACGATCTCGATCTGGTTCTGGATCCAGATCCAGGTCAGGATCTCGATCTGGGTCTCGTTCAGCATCTGGGTCTCGATCACGGTCAAGATCTCCATCAGGATCTCGCAAAGGATCAGGATCTGAGTCTGATGGTGGACAGAAATCTGGAGATGAGGGAAGAGAAACTAGCCGGTCTCCCAGGTCAGGTAGCGGTTCTCCCAGATCGCGTTCAGGATCACCAAGATCTCGTTCAGCATCCCCGAGATCAGGTGCTGGGTCACCAAGATCTGGATCAGCATCACCCAGATCAGGTGAAGAAGGATCACCCAGGTCCGGTGGTGGGTCACCCAGGTCTGGTGGTGGATCACCCAGGTCTGGTGGTGGATCACCCAGGTCTGGTGGTGGATCACCCAGATCTGCTGGTGGATCACCAAGATCTGGTTCAGGGTCACCCAGGTCAAGGAGTGGATCACCCAAGTTGGCGGGTGGGTCTGGTTCTGACAGCGAGTGATGAGTCTCTGTCATCTGTTTCATCAGCTATCATCTGATTTTAATTGGGAAAAAAACACTTCTATACCCTTTCTTGAAAAACAGTGATCCCCACAGGAGTCATCAAGAAGCATGTTTCCTCAAATATATGGACTCTTCACCTGAACTATGTGCAACGTTTACATTTTAGGTTTTAAATAAATATAAGCATTGGATAAAATATATAGACAAATACATGACAACTGAAAAGGGCTAGAAGAGAATCAAGCTTAAACTGTCATACTGCACATTTAGATGTCATGGAGCTAATGTAAGAGCTGGAAGTAATTAGTTGCTGTGCATTTATGAATGTCATTCAGTGGGTGGGTTTCAACTGGGAGGTAAAGAATACTTTCTCAGCTCTTTAAATTTGTGCAGAGTACGCTGTTTGGCATTTGTTTGCATACTTACTAAAATCATTTTTTAAGTGGAAAATTTACCAACTAATTTTTCACAGTGGGGTAGCACACTCTGACACATTTCTACTTTAGTTTGAAGACAATACTGATATTTTTTACAATCTACAAAATAAGTATGATAAAGCCAGAGCTAAAGTTTAAACAGACTGAACCAGTAAACTACTTGACATTGCTTTATTCCTAATCTTTCAACTGATTTTATAAAATCTTTTAATATTTCATGGCCTTTTTAATGTAGATGATAAAAGTACCTTTCATAATTATTTGGCACAGTAAACATAAGAAAAGAATTTATGATGTATATAATTAGAAATAAATGAAACCATATGGTATACAGACTCAATAAGGTTAAACTAGTCATGTAACCTGTCCAGTGATTTGTCAGAGGACACATTTTATATGAGGGTTGGGTGGTGCCAGACTCCATTCTCTATCTTTCTCTCTGCGCCTTACCGTCCCCAACCCTGTAAGTGATAAGGTACCCATTTAATGCCTGGATCAACTACAGGAAATTTTTATTCACTGCGCTGTTATAAAACTGGCTTTATGTACATGCCTCTAGCCTTGGATTCTCTTACTTCTCAGCTATCTGTTTCTCCAGAATGTAAATGCTGTTTGTAAGCTGCTAAGTGACTAAAGGAGAGGCAACCTGGCAAAAAAAAAAAAATCAGTTAAAGAATAGTTCACATTCTGTATTGCCTTTCCTTCTATTCTTAGTGATGCCAAGATTTTAATGGTCTGGAGGTCTTCGTCTCTTGGCAACAACTATGGGACCTTGAATGTGTTAGTATCATGTGAGTGCATGTGTTATAATTCATTCCAGGATTATTTTATTTTTACTTTAAAGAATGTTATTCATAAATTGCCGGGTAACTGGCATTATTCATATTATCATCAGTGCAACAGGTTCCCATAAGAAATGCTGTCAACAGAAAAAATGGCGTAACAAAACATAATTTTCAGAGCCTTTCTTAGTCACCAACAGTTGGTGAAGATTTTGTAACAGTCCAATCTGTAATGTGTAATGATCAGTCGTACAATTAACTCCTCTTATATGCATACCCTCTTGACCAAAATTTAATGTGCTTATAGAAGAGCATGCTTCGTGTATTAAAATGAATTTAAACTGGTTGGGACATTAATTCTTGATAAGGACATAAAGTACTAAAAGCAGCATTTGGATATTAAAGGCAACAAAAAGACAATCTTGTGAAAATTTTGTGTTATTGAATATTTGGGTGATGTTTATTGTAGACAGGTTTATCAGATATGGTTCCATATCCAGATTTTTTAAATACAGTGCATAAAAACAAATATATCTCTTCAAAACAGTAGTAACATATAATTACTATGATAAAAACATAACAGGAACACATATATTATGCATGCATATTTATAAAATATCCACAGCTAATAATGAAAACCATAACTCTTATATCAGCTGGTTATTCAGCAGGTTAACCTGTTTTGATTGCTCACTATTGCCCTAAGTTTATCACAAACTTCAACCTAACCTTGACTGTGGGCAACTGCTTTAAAGAGTTAAAGAGCTACTGAGTCATTTTTCTAAACTGGTGTCTTGACTCACACTAGCTGTTATCTCTGATTTTAAATCTTAAAGACATGCACCTGTGATCATTGCTCCTGTCGTACCCGGTACACGTGTAACACAATGTACTGTGCCCGGTACACGTGTAACACAATGTTCTGTGCCCGGTACACGTGTAACACAATGTACTCAGCACTGAGTCACTAGCCCAGCGCACGGTCTACTTTGCACGCGGTGACAACAAATGGCAAATCTTTACTTACAACGCTAACAGTTATGCTTTTTTACATCTAACCCTCAGACTACGAAGCAGAAATAAAAACATTACACTAATTCAACTTCAAGCAAGGGAATATAAAACATCTTAAATTATTTTATTTCGTATGAGAGGAACGCTTACACCGTCAGGGAACCGATCAGTAGCAGACGTGAAGTGATGACTAAGGGACTGTCTCAGGGAGGTATAAAATGTGCCGGCGCTGCTGTACTGTGCATTTTGGCAGAACTGGTGGCCCATTGCAGCCAGAGGTTCCGCTACCTACAGAAGCGATACTCCCAGTCAGATTTTTGTGGTTGGGTAAACTTGATTCGTCTTTAGACATCATCCACAGCGACAGCCCAACAATCGACATCGTTAGAGCAGGCGACAGCTGGTTGTCGCTGGCATTGCTGTCAACAGATCTCCCAAACTGAAAATGGATCTGCAAGCATGTGCGGTAGTTTTGCTCTACATGATTAGCATTTTGGCTGCCCTTATTGGTGCATTATACCTGTAAGTATATATACTTTATCAACAGGAATTTCTCATATAGCTGATTGCTTTATTTTTGTGTCTTTTTATGAAAACATTCAATAAAGTCACCAAACGGCTATTTCTGTAGATTTTATTTTACGTTCTGAGAAATATATTTATCATACATGTCATAATAAAAGTCGCATTTCATTGTTCAGAGAACCAGTAAATGAGATCAATAACATATATATATATTTGTGAAGTCTATATATATGTACATCAGTTATAGTTATTCACTTCTGTCCATTTCAAAGCAATATAGTGGTCAGTGGTCACATAATTACTTCATTTAGTTTACTCTTTCCCCATAAAGGGTGAGGGCTAAATGGAAAAAAAATTTCTTGCATATATATTTTACCTCTCGTTAATAAAGAATTTGTCATTATCATATACTTAGCTGTGAGCAGATAAGTCAGTTTGTAATCATAGACTGCAAAACATTACATTTTTGCATTTTTTAAAAATAGGTATACATCATGGAATCATTCCATTTTTAACAAGATGGGTATACCAGGCCCTAGCACTACATTAATGGGTGCCTTCACTGATTACAAAGAAAAGGTTAGTGCAATTTATTTGTTAAATATGCTTAAATTGGCACATTGCAGCCAAAATTTAATATTTTTCAGTTTTTAACCTGTATTCTGTATTTATGTAGACCTGCAATTAAAATATATGTAGTTTTGTGACTGAATGTACTTTTCAGTATAATTTAGCTGTAACTTTCTTCTGGGTTATTTTCTTTTCAGGGAATCATTGAGACTGATCTAAAGCTAGTTGCAGAGTTTGGACGACTTGTTGGGTGAGTGTAAAAAATTGAGGGGTTCTTGGGTGTTCAGGAGTGTCAAATATACACAGAACTCACACACTCTCACACACATACTGGTGCAAAGACTGTATAGTCTCTTATAAGTAACTGTTATTTTCTCCTTTGCAGAATTTTTCATGCAAGGGAACCTGTTCTTCTGATCTCTGATCCTGATATGATCAAACAGATTTGTGTAAAAGAATTCAGCAACTTCACAAATCGAAAAGTAATTATACTATTTTTGTGCATGTGTAAATAGAGGAAAAGGCTTATATATGTATATAAATGATTGTGATAATGAAACTTATCCTTTGTAATGAAATTTTTAGGTCAGGATTTTATTTTAATAATTTAATACTTAGTCTACTTATACACACAATTTAAGCAAGAAAAGTGTACTGTACATAAGAATTACATTTATGTCTATATACACACATACTTGTGCATGCACATACACACCATGTATACATACCTTGTGTAAATGCAAAGAAATAGACAACTTTTTTCCTGCAGAACAATGGCTGGCCAGGGCGGGTTCTGTCTCATGCTGTGTCTGCTTTGGAAGACGACCACTGGAAGCATGCTCGTAGTGTTCTCAGTCCAACTTTCAGCTCGGGTAAAATGAGAAATGTTAGTTTATTTAAAAATTTATCTTTCTCATATTTTACTGCTTTTCTGCTGTAGGCATAAATAACTGTTCTTTTACAGAAAGATTCATTATCTCCCATGGTGTGCATGTCAATATAACTCTGCATGTAAACTGATCTAATGCTTGGTTTAACGTTGCATAATATGACAGTATAAAATCAAGCACATCATACTGAGCTTAGAAAACATAAAGCGCTAATTAAATTTAGTGAGCAGGAATTTTGAAGATAATATTGAAGACCATGGTAAATGCAGTCTTATGTAGGAAATTAAGAAGCTTTATCAAATTTACTATATTGCTGTAGTTATGGATTTTATTATTTCCCCAAACAAATGTGAACAACTTGTCTGTTGAGGCCCTTATAATTAAGCAAATTCTCTGTACCAGGTTTGTGTGTGTGTGTGTTATCAAATGTTAAGATAGAGATTGATAAAAAATTGAAATATAAAAAGAGGCTGGTGGTCCTTTGGACCAACAAATGTTTTGAAGTATATCTTTCCTTTCCAGCTAGTGGTCATTAGTCCATACTCAGTATCCTTTCTCTTAGCATTATAACTTATATGAACAATGGGTTTGATTTCAGATTGTCCCTTTGATACAACACTGCCTTGATCATTTGTTAGAAGCTGTCAAAAAACAAGGAGAGAATGGAAAATCTATTGAAGTACGCAAGTAAGTGTATTCAACATAAAGGACATCATGGATCTTAATTATACAGACCAATACTCTGTTCTGTTCTCTGTTGTATTCAAACACTAGCACTTGAACATCTACAATAGACAACTTTAAATCCACACTACTTTTTAAAATGTATTTCTTACACTTTAAAATGTTTCATCTATCATGATGTTTCTTCATTTGTTTGCAGTAAATTTAAATGAAAGAGTGTAATGAAATTATCTATGATAAACATAAATCACAGTTTGCAAGAATAGATCTTGAATGAAATTTCATAAAATAATTCTCTTGTGGGTAAAACACACTAAAGTACTTTTGAAAAAAAGTAACAATGTAAGATTTTTGTTTCCTGTAGTTTTTTGTGTTTTTTTTTTCGTCTGCTTGGGTTGTAAAACCAGATAGAGCTATATTGAGTGAAACTTTACTGAAACATTGAAAATTCATGTAGGATAAATGTCTGGGGACATTCTTAGTGCGCTAAAATCCAAATTCGTGGTTGTGAATTTCATCAGATTTGTATATTTGATTCACCTTGTGAGCATAATAGGTGTCACTTTTGATCACTCATCCCAAGGATTGCAGTTAAAACATTTTAGATTTCTTATTGCTATTGTAACCAAGACAATTTTCCATATTTCCTTAGGTAAACTTGCTGCAAACTATGTTTAATAGTTAATAGCAGTTTTTATGGTGTTATTTCAATACCAAGTTCTTTGGTGCATTTACAAACATTAAATGCCTTTGTGCATAATATATATATACAGACAGGCACACTTTTCCATATAAAAACACTTGTATATATATAAAGTATCTACCATTCTTTCATCAGGATAGTGGAGTGCTTCACTATGGATACTATTGCCATGACACAATTTGGTATGGATGTTGATCCCCATAATAACCCCGAGGCTGGATTTGTGAAGAATGCAAAGACTGCTATGAGCTATGTTACAAGTCCTATTCTTATGCTGTGTGGTAAGTAGAATGTCAAATTATTTTTTCTGACAGGCTAGTAATAATAGTTAGCAGCACTAAAATGATGTAAATCATTTTAAAAGAATGTAATGATAGTCACATGTACTTTAAAATGAAAACTGTTAAGGAAACAAAGTTGGTTCATGACAAGCTGTATTTTTTTTATGTTCCAGCTCTTTTTCCTTTCATGTACTACTTTTTCCGTCTGTTTAATATTTCCCCAATGAACCATGGCTCTCAGGCTTTCTTCTATATGGCAGTCAGCTCTGCCATCAAGGAACGAACAAAGGAAAACAAGGTCAGTGTTACTTTTGTAGAGCAAATTTTTTTTTTTTTGAGAACATTTCTGATGGCACATTTAAAAAAAGGTTGGAATCATGCATTTTGGTAAACAGTATTTGCAGGCATACTATCACACACCTATTTTTTTTTTACAAACAGACCTTAAAAGTTATATGTTTATTTAAAAAACTCACATTAATATTAATAGACACATATTCATTCCAATCCCTAGAAGAAAAAGTGTTATCATCAACCATGCATGAAAACACTGCATGTAGTTTTCCAAGAAATATTATTTTGAAAGAAATAGCGACATGCTAAGGGTGAATGAATATTCCATGCATTCTTACAATTGCTTGACAAAACTATTTGTTTTATGCTTCAGAAGCGGACAGACCTTCTACAGTTGATGCTGGATGCTCACAAAGAGAATCCAATCTGGGAAGATGACCTAGACCCTGACTCAAAATTGGAGTACAATGTGTTCAAGGGCAAGGGTAAATAAGTGATAATTTCCTCAATTATTGTTTTGCTTTTATGGCAACAATATTTTTTAACACAAGCATGTTATGTTCTGTGGCATCTGTAGTATCAAAGGATATTTTGGGAAGGAGACCATAGTTGTTTTCTTATTTTTAGCTGAGCTGGAATTAGAGCGCAAGTGCTGAAGCTCATGTCTTCACTTCATGTTGATAAACTGTCTCTGGGTTTAAACTTGCTATGCTTTATTTAAATCTTGAGCTGGTCCACTGCAACTATATAATTGCTTACTTGACTGCCTAAGTGAAAATTGGTTCCTCACATGGTTTTAAACAATTTTTCAAAAACCATTTTCTATAGGTTTTACAGAGGAGGAGATTCTGGCCAATTCCCTGGTCTTCATGCTGGCAGGATATGACACCACTTCTTCACTCTTGACATTTGCCTGTCATTCTTTGGCTGTGCACCCTGTATGTCAGAGTCGCCTTCGAGAGGAGATATCATCTAATCTTGGGCAGGTTTGTTTGACGGAACTCGGTTAGAAATTTGCAACTGAACCAGATTTCACTGCTAGTTTTGCAGTATTTAAATTTAGAGAAGAACTAGGTTTTGGTGAAGGAGCAAATGTGCCACATGGCAAAGTATTGGACAGTGTATAGTCATTAAAAGGCAACCCGAGCCACAAGCCCATTATTATTAAGAAAGAGAATGCATTTTATGGAATCAATACAATAAACCATACACTTTATGTATAAACTATATACAGTTATAAGTTATGTGAGTAAAACTTGAAAAAGTAAGTTTGCTTGAGAAGTAAGACTTAAAATATAAGCAAAATCTGGCCACTGTTTCTAATCATGGCAGGAATGCACTTCCCTCTGTAGTTCACTGTTTATATTTTGCAGGCAAAACCAACCTATGACAATGTTTTTGGACTCAAGTACCTGGACTGTGTTGTAAATGAGACTCTACGCATGTATCCACCAGCTGCTAGGTGACTCAAAAAATAGGCCTCTTACAGAGTATAGTATTTCACATCAAATCCACAAAAAACTTGTTAAAGCATACTTATGTACACTATAGTGTGTATAGACATATAGGTTAAAACACACATGTAAATGTGTATAAAATCTAAGTCATTTATAAAGCATAAAAATGTATTTTTAATTTGGTCTGCTACCTTATACAATAATGTGAATCTGATCCATGGTTACTTATCATAGGTTCAGCCGCATGGCCACTGAGGCAATCACCATTAAAGGCGTAACCATTCCAGCTGGAATGTCTGTCCACTTTCCGCTCTATGCCATTCACCATGACCCTGAGTTTTGGACAGACCCTGAAACCTTTAACCCTGATAGGTAATCTTACCAGTCTTTGTTTAACTTTACTGGGAGTGCAGTTTGGGATGGAAGACTATAAATAGTATACCTTTAATGTTCATTTTAACCTTGCACAAACAAAGCAATGGACTCTTGGAATAAAAAGGTTATAGTAGCTTCCTCTGAAAGAGAAATCATGCGTGGGAATGTAGTTACTAGTTCTTTATAAAATATTTTTGAGAACTTTAGCATTATTAGAATTATGAATTATCATCAACTTTTGTTAATGGTAGTTGCTTATATTCTTTGTACACCATCTTATCTAAACTAGGCATAAACTATAATCTTTCTTATTTGCAATTTGATTTTGGGAAAAAATCCAATATAAAGCATAAAGCACCTGTGTGTGTTTTATAAGATTTGACAGACAGAGCCGCACCTGGCCTGCCTATGCCTTTGTGCCATTTGGAGCAGGTCCACGAAACTGTGTAGGCATGCGTCTTGCCTTGTTAGAGGCCAAGATGGCTCTTGTAGCCCTGATCCAGCATTTTAATATCGAAGCTGCACCTGACACTGAGGTAAGTGGGAAATATAATGTTGACGGTTGTTTGAAAACTGTTAAATAACTTTCATTACATGATGCTATGCATCAAAGAATTTTATTTAGTGATTATCATCCCACCTAATGATTTTGTATGATTACACAAGCAAGAGTTTTTTTAATGGCATCTGAGTATAGTTCATTTAAATGTTTACAGATGTAGCTGTGTAATTTTTTTTCAGGTGAAGCCCAAGTTGGAGAAAGGAGGATTTATCAGACCTTTGAACCCCCTGTACTTAAAATTTGTTGCTCGTGAGTAACGAAGAGGAGACACTTTGAACACCAGAAGGGGAGAATTGAACTTTTCAAAACAGTCATTCTTGATATCACCATTTGCTTTTCTCAATAAAAATTTTGCTAACAGATCTGGTGCATAAAACTTTTTTCTTACTTGTAATAGTAATTTTTGTGAAACAAATATTTTTCATGACATGATTTTTATAAAATGTATATGGTATAACTGTTATAAAACATAAACTTTTGACGAGAATATAGTTTTTATTAAACATGAACTAAATTGTTTATACTTGTGGTTTTTCGTGCGTGAGAAAGGAGATGCTGGGGACAGAGACAGGGTATTCAAACATGCACATTTTCTTCTTACAATCAAGTATTTTTGTGGACTTTCATACGAGTGCCAATGCATGTTATTGTTGTTAAGCGTTTTAAAAAGGAAAATCTTTCACTCGATTTAATTCAGTCCTCATTGCTTTAAATTGAAACAAAGGGGAAACACTGTGTCTGCAGCTCATTGTTCAGGTCTGTCCTCTGGTGTCTGTCCAAACCTGTGTCAGTTAAGGCCTGTCTTGTGTGTCTGTTTAGCCCTGCCGCACATTACCTATGACCTTCAGCTACTGTGGTATCATGCTGGTGAAGCTGAAAATATTTCTTGATCTGGAAAAGTACACATTTCTCTGGCTGAATGAAGTAATGTCTCCAGCTAGTTTTCTTTGATGTACGCATTCTCAGGTATAAAATGAATATTGATTGGATGTATAATAGACGCTAGACTGACAAAATGCTATATTATTGGATGGAAATTAGGATTATGTTTACCAGTAAATATCTCCTATAAGGTTAAAAGATGTTCTTTAACAATAGAAGAGGTTCAGCAAATTAAAGTGCTTACTTATCTCAAAAGTAAGTGAATGCTAAATGTCAAGTACCTCCTTTGTAAAGGTGATTTAACTCCGATTCAGGCTCCATAAGTTTCAAATGTGCTTTTGGCGTTCATACATGCATGCTACACACATGCATATTTCAAACTGAAATCATTCAATCCTATGAAGTGTTCTGTTAGTTTATTATTAAGGAATTGTAAGATAAAATTCCAAAGAAGCCTATCCTAAAAGCAAGCACTTAAGCATCATTCAGCTAATGAGTCGTCTAGTCAGCCAAGGGAAAGACAATCGGACACCTTGACACACATATCAGCGGAAAGGAACTACACAATCACACATTGACACACACATCAGCCGTAAGGAACAAGACAATCAGACACACAATGACATACTCATATCGACAAGAGAAATGGCTTTCTGTAGGAGATAAGCGGAGACCTTATAAGAACAGCTTTATTAATCATCTGAACAAACTTGTCAGTTTCTAAGGAACAGCCATTCGCCCGCTCAAACCCCAAACCAGTTCCTCAGCAGAGAAGCTTTATTAACCATCTGAGCAACTCTCCGTCATTTTCCAGTGAACCGTTCTCGGTGGCACAGAGAGAAGGGATACTGTTTAGGATAAGCAACAAGAAGAATGGTTTCAGCTGGGGGAAGGGGAGAGATGATGTTTTCCGCTGAGCCGGCAAATCGGCCAACCCGGTACACGGATGCCACATGCAGAGAAAGTTTCAGCTGGGTAAGTTGAAGGACAAAATAAAATACTAATAATCATAGGGGTTTAGAGAACGAGAGAGTAGTGGAGACGGAGAAGGAGAAACGTTCACGTGTATGCGGGAAGCCACGATCAATGTCTCCAAGCACAGAGAAAGCGCGAGCTGTCATTCTTCCAACGCGGCTGCAAGTCTGTGAGGCGAATGCTGTGGATGTGGATGTAAAGGCTAATGATGCACGTGCTATAACTGGACCATAACAAATATAAAAAATTTGTCATAAAAATCGAAATGAAAATCTGTAAGATCACGATGTATTCTGGAAACATTTCCCCCAGAAAAGTTATGTGTCAGTTTGACTCCGATTGTGAGGTACATTCCCTTGAAATACAGTCGAACGCTGATAAGACGAAGTCGAGAGAGCATTGGGTTGTTTGGTCTGCAGTGTCTGATGATCGGAGACTACTCCAGCACACCTAAGGGTAGCGGCACCCGTATGGTGAGCATGTGCGAGTACCAGTTCGCCAGCGGAGCCTGAAAATGAGGTGCAATTTTGACTGGGTAAAGCTTATAGGATATGGAAATCAGGGTGAATGTCAAAGATGAGATACCTCTCGTTTTTAATTTGTTCTATTTCACTACGCGAGTTCGTGAACCATGACCTGCGTTCAGAAAATGAGTGATTACAAACGCTGGCTTTAATCTTTATTAGTGTAGTTAAAGTGTCGTGTTCACAGAAGAAGGCCTGGACTATTTGTTTTTCCCTTTAGACGAGTTCGTCTTATCTGGGTTCGACTCTCTATAGTCATCAAGGTTCGCCTTCACTACATCAGTGAGTTTTCGAGGTACCGCAATCATAACATAGTGAAGTAACTTTAAATCATACACTACTACTACTACAAAAAAAAAACAAAACCAGAAATCTATCATCATAACAAGTGCCTGCTGCAACAACCGAACTCAAGTGAGCTTCAAAATAATGAGATCAAAAAAAATCTTTTCTTCTCTTTGCAATTAGAAAGTTGAAGCCGGCATGAGACGCACAAAGCATTCTCTGGTTATCTAGTAATTTCAATGTCTGTTCTTACCGGCACTATATATAAGACGTAAAATATTGCACCTCATAATTGCACTCTCTTGTGGATAAACAAGCTCTTGCTTTTTTCATCTCAATAAGCGTCTGCAACGCCTGTGAAAACAGTCCTTCACCCCTTTCCATGTGAACCAGTGAGCGGATTGTAAACAACCCACCAACCCTTGATCACTCAGATTAGTTGAAATAAAAGCCCACTGACTCTTGATCACTCAGATGAACAGAAAACCCACTGAGTCTTGTTCACTCCGTTTGGAAATCACACGATCACACGTGAATGTCAGTGCACAGTAACATTCCCTTCAGGCGCTCCGAGCTCTAACAGTAGTTCCACACCCTACCGGTGTCTCCCTATTCACAACTACAAACATATCTGTATACGCACAGCTGTTCATGAACAGCTCCTTCGATGTGGTGTCTGGCCTTGCCTCCTTCTTACCCTGAATACTCCATGCAGCTGCGATATTTATTGCACATGCGTCGACAGTTTAGAGCAAGTCTGGAGCGTTGGATACGCGCGTGCGCGCGAACACACACATACACATCACAAAACACACACGCACACACACATGTGTCACAAAATACACGTGTCGCCATTCCACACAACACCTCTTGTCCTTTGAGTGTCTGTCAACATGCTTCTCCTCGGAGAACTCCCCGTGGGCTCAAACGCTGGCGACCGAAGCTCCTGCTGTGGCGAGGTGCTGTACCTAACTCGACTGACATCCCCCTGTAGATATTCTGTGTTTCTGTTTGGGGAACTGGTGCAGGACAGGCCTGGTGCACTGCTAGAACAGCTGCTCAAAGCCACCTCCCTCACGTCAACATTTGATGCGTTTTGTACCCTCGTACTATCACTCACTCCTGCTGCAAAGTTTGTTGTTTTCTCTACTTTCCCTTCCAAGAAGTAAGTCTTCATACTCCCTTTACCCTGAAATAAAAACGCAGTTTATTGGTTACAACATTAACCTTGAGCATTTGAGAAACAAGCAGGATGCTACGAAAAAAACAAAATCTTATGGATGGTCAGCAAGTGCAATTCTTACAAAAATAATTCAACTTTTTTTTTATTTATTATTTAACTGGCCTTTTGATGGATTTGTTTAAAGTTACTAAATCTACTCAGCCTTCATTTTAGTCCATTTCATAATTTATATGGTCATGTGACCGAGACCTACCTTCGTCTCTCTCTCTCTCACAAACAATCACACACACACACACGCATGAACTTCTTTTTTTTATAATCTTTTTCCTTATGTCAAAAAATATTTAAAAGCGCTTGCTGTTTGGTTATTTCTGTGCAGCTGCTGAGACAAATGCATGTTAATTGAGCGAAGGTTTAAGTGTCCAGATGCCTGCCTGCTCTCCTAACATGCCTGCGTGCAAGTGCGTGAGCGCGTGCGCCCAAGGGGAGCCGATGCACGGCAAGGTCCTGTGCATGTGACATGCCCCACCTTAATTTCCAGGTCGCCCCTTTCCTTGATGATGTATGCACTTTTGTCCTCTATAGCAGCGTACGTGAACGGGCTCATGTGTATTTTCTGGGCTGAAAAAGTAACAGACATTCGTATTGATGCGCAATCATTTGCAGGTTTCAAAAAAAAACTGAAACATTAAAAATGAAAATGCTGTTTAGGCAACATGGACTTATTCCAGCAAGGAGACATAGATAAAATACACCAGAGAACGCCCAATGCAGCTATTGGCTCTTAACAATAACTTGCTCATTAAAGCACAGACTCTCTCAATAATTCATTTGGCAACCTTTTCTCTCCCTTTATCTCTCTTCTTATCTGTCTGTCTGTCATTGTCTTGGAAAAGTCTGTGTGCACACTGAGGGACTACTCACGCAGACCGTGTGACTCCATCCTGGAGGCGAGGTTGACGGTGTCGCCGAAGAGACAGTAGCGCGGCATGACTGTACCCACCACACCCGCCACCACCGGACCTGTGTTGAGACCTGGCCAGTACACAACCACGTGACCAGTCAGGAAATATTCAGAAAAGCTAGGAATAGTGCAATTTCTTTGGAATTTTGCATCTTTCTGCGTTTGTCGCAAGAACAATCATATATACACATACTTTGCAGCGTTCATCTATCCACCCTTATATACTTTCACACACATGCGCAGGAAAAAAATTACAAAGACACGGAGTAAGGAAGCCAGAGAAACCTGGAGGCAGACAGAGAGAGAAAATGAAGGAGAACATGAAAGTGTGAAGGAGAAAGAGCTTCCTGAGGAACAAGTGAAAGGGTAAGTGAGGGAGTGATGAAAAACGATGGGAGAGTAACAGGAAGATAAAAAAAAACAAACAAAAAAAACAACCAAACAACAAGAACTTTAAGTTAAAGTTCAGCAGATGCGAAAATACTGACGGGGCCGGTGGGAGACAGTGCCAGACAACCACTGACCAATTCTGATCTTTAGCTGGCGGTCTGGTATGTGTGGAATGGTGAAGTCAATGATGGTCTGAAGCAGTTCAAGGGCCAGGTCCGCCATGATGTACACGTGACGCGAACCGTTAGGGATGGGGACTCCGGAGACCACCATGTAAGCGTCACCGATTGTCTCCACCTATTAAGAATATGCACACAGAAGGAAAATTGCCGCATCAAAATCCACATAGTTTAATCCACATACACTGTAAATCGTTTCTGTCAAAATATTTTAATATTATTTTAAGATTTAATTCAATATTTCGGTTACTAACGATATGAACATGTCGCCAGTCACTTGCTTCTGTTCCAAAAATCAAGCAATATTTTTTTATGTAGTCTGAAACTATCTTTTTCTCTTTTTCCTGTGTTTATTCGTAATTTCCTTTCTTCTTGTCCTTCCTGTGACCTGCATAAATGTCCGTATCTCCTTTCCATTCATAAACGAACGCGTGCAAGGGTTATGGGTCATTTGCAGAATATACAGAAATATTTATGAACAGAAAAGGAAATACAAATGTTTTTATGCAGCTCGTCTCCAAGACAGGCGAGAATGGTCTGATATTCCCCTCCCCTCCCATCCACACCCATACCCTCCCTCAAAATGGCTCAGAGAATGAATGCTAGGGTTGCCTGCACCAGTGCAGAACATCTGTCTCTGTAACACGCCGCCCTTCTGTCAACAAATGGAGGCAAAAATAAACAGACTTAATCTTTATTCATACTGATTTTAGCTTCATCGATCGCCACCAGACGGCGGGTAGCCTCTGACAGATCTGACAATTAGCGAGCAGACGACAAACTTCCCGCTGAAGACGTCGCCGCCATGTTGGCGAGTGAGGTAGTGGGAGATAAACGGTCTGTTTAACGAAATCCTGACAGCTTCTGCGCAGTGCATGGGGGAGGACAAATGGCAAACTTAAGCTGATGTGCTGAGGCAACGATGTGATGTCACGTGACCTATGCCGTTTTATTGTTTGTTGTTTCTGCTATACTTATATCCTGCTCACAGGACTAGTTATTATCATTTCACACAAAGTCCAGTGGGATGCTAACAAAATGTGAACTGTCCAGTCCTCTAGCACCAGATAAATGGATAGATATATATCTACTGCGCTGTGACAAGCTTTTATGGAATGTATTTCACATATTACACGGTAATAGGAAGACCTAAGAAGAGGAAGTGAAGTAAAAGCATGCAAGACTTTGTCTTCTTTCATTTAAGATTGTCGTCTATTCTCATTCCCCCATCTCTGTTGTCACATTGTGATCTTTCTACTTTATATAGCATATAAACTTTATGAGAAACTGTTTCCTCTGGGACTTTTTCAGTTTCTATCTGGAACATTATCTGTTTCTGTATGTATGAATGCTTCTTCGCACGCGCGCTTGTGTATATAATTATATATATACGTGTTTGTGTGGGCGAGAGCGTGTGTGTATTTATAATCATATATGTGTGTTTTCATGTGTGTAAATATATATCTACCTTTTTACATCTTTTGTCTCTCTCGCTCTCTCTGAATCTTAATTGCTTTCTCGGTTTTCCATATAACGCCATAGAAAAATAAACACAAGCCGATGTAGAAACAAAGGAGATATAATATGTTTACCTTGTACACCTCAAATGCCTGAATGACCTCGTCAAAAACCGTGTAGAGTTTGTTTAGAAACTCAACGATCTGAAACCAAAAAATCTTCAAAGATTATCCAGTAAAATCAAAGTAGAATAAACAGTTGTTTTGTTAATCTCTTTATACTCGTGTGTATATTTTTCATATAAAAAATAAGTCCTGCAATGAGTTTGTTGTGCTAATGAAGAGAATGGCTGCTTCGTCAGTCCCCTGCTAACATTGTACATGTAATTCTCAAAGCTCTGCAATGAATTATGAAAACAATGGCAATAAACAGCCAAGATAATTTTGACAGTAACTGGTCAAATCGTGTGCCTAAAAAATTAACCGTTTTTGTCATCTTCTTTCGACGGACACAACTGGTCAATAAAAAGACTTAGAAGTTCAAGAAATCAAACATAAATGGGAACCTGAAAAAAAGGTCTCGAAAGGAGATGGAGTCACATGGAACACACAAACTATTGCAACCACCAGCACAGCTTACGACATGGACATTAAATAGAAGACTACATCAGGGTAGGCGCAGACAGGGTAACAACCAACAGAGGTCATGCTAGGACATTAAGGTCAGCTGAGGGTCAGAGTAACAGTTGGGCGCTTTCCTGACCTCCATGGGTGTGCTCTGGCTGGCAATCTGCGTGAAGCCCACGATGTCGGAGAAATAGATGGTCACAGAGGAAAAAGCCTCAGCTTGCACGTGCTGACCTTGTTTTAGTTCGTCGGCAACATTCCTGTGTAAACAGGAAACATGTTTTCCTATTCAATTATTTTTAATATGGCTATAAAAATATATTAGAGGAAAAGGTAAGTGAAATAAAAAAGTTGGGCTTGTATTTTGAATTTCTCAACTGCTTGAATATTTTGGGTTATAGAACAATCCTTTTGCTACAATCTCGTCTAAAATACGGTTATAATTATGCCGCCATGCTTGTCCAGTGACGTCATCGAAACTATCGAGCACGCGCCTTCACTTTCCGCTTCCTCAATCCGGTCGTCGAAACGCTGGCATCAAGTGTAATTGGTGGGGAAGGGGGATCGTGCCACACGATTTCCAACCGGACAACAGCGATGAAGAGTTGAACGAAGTAAAAAAGACTGACAGAGTTGTCTATCTTATTAAATGGCGTCCAATACGTCATCATCTGGAGGTCAATTGTTTTTTTTGGCGAAAGACCACGAAGCAGTCTCTGTACTCCGCAAGTAGCATATTTTCCTACGATTTTTGACTCAAGTGGCAGATAAAGAGCTGTCATTGTCATTCTTCTGAACACCTTAGCTCAGTTTTACCCCGACAGGGTCATTGGCAAATTGTTCTGACCACGTAAACCGCGCTGCAAATCTTATGCTGAAAAAAAAAATCTTGTTTGATGTTTACTATCCTCTTGTCCTAAATCCGGGTAGGGAAGTGACTTAACTAGGGTACAGAATCAACAAAGCGAAACCAGGTGCTTACTGTGGCAACATTCGGTACAAGAGGGCGTCTGTCTTGCGTTTCTCCTCAGCCAACTGCGCAGTTCTTTCTGCCACAATGTCTTCCAGGCGGGACGAGTACCGCTCCATCATCTTCAGCATGTTGTCCATGATGTTAGTGGTTCTACGTAGTTATGGAGCAAACACGAGCAGAAATATTCCAAACCAATGATATCATATTCAACATTCTTATCTCATCATGGCTACAGGTAGTAGGACAGCGGATCCCTTTCCCTCATTAACTGAACTCGACATAAAGGATTGAACTCTTGTCTTCATACAGTAAGAATGTCGAGGTCTGAAGGTTTGCATCTTCTGTAAGGGCTAGGATACTCGTTCAGATATGAAAAGTTATCTTAGTACAGCGTGGAAAAACATACAGAGGTTATTTTAAAGGCAGAACTTGCACACCAACGGGTCTTTGAAATAGTATTTTCTGGATTTTCTGACAGTCTATATACTGATTTTGCTATTACTAAAGGTTTTATAGTGAGTATTAAAGTGGTAGCACCTCCACTTGTTATTTGCAGAGCTCAGCGCTACACAAATTCAGTTTGTATTGTTTAGGATCTTGTTAAATTAACGCATATTGTCCAATATGTGACTACTTTTTGGAACTATTGTACGTGAACATTTGCATGAATCACACATTCGGTAATTCGTTTTCCGTTAATATGACCCTGTCCGTGAGCTTAAGCTTTGCATGAAACCCATATTTCCAAAACCCCAAATATTCAATGAAAGATGTATCCACATAAGAGACATGGAGACCTTACTTGAACGGACTGAGTTTCCTCATTTGCCGGAGGACCCTCCGGATGAGAGGTCTGGTGCTGGGGTCCTCCTGCCAACACTCCTGGATGAGACGCACGAAGCTGAGGAGGACTGACTGGTACTCGCTAACAATCTCGCCAATGGCTGGACGGAATACCTTTCCACCTTCTGGTGCCGCCACCCGGCTAATGATGTCTGCGATAAGAAAGTTGAATACAAGCTTAAGGTAGTGTAAATACACGGTAAGATTCTGAACTAGCCGAAGGAGCTGGCCCCTTGTTTTTGTTGATTTAACTGGGATCACAACGGAATAAATACTTTGACAACCATGATGATTACTAACCAATCACAAAGGAATAAGTATCTTGCCACCCATGAGGATTACTAACAAGTACGGGATTTTCCATGTCTAGTTTCACTTGACTGCCCCTTAAAACAACGATTTGTCAGTGATACGTCGGGTGGCGACAGGCCAGGTGGGGTGGGGACTAAACTGAACTCACTCTTGGACGAGAAGCCGAGGGTGGACTGCTCGATGTCGTAGGCGCTGTTCTTGCACAGGATCTCCTTCAGCACGATGGCGAGTGAGTAGATGTCGCCCGCCGGCGTGGGGACAACTCTCTCGTCCTTCAGCAGCGATCGCAGCGCTTCTGGGGCCGTCCAGTACAGTCCTGACAGGGCGAGAAAAAATACAACAGTGTTGTTCTAGTCATGAAAACATCAGTTTAAAGAAAAATACAACATCTTCACGCTGAAGACAAGACCGTTGTAGCAAGGCTAGAGTACATTTCACTGTTTTAGATGACAGACGACTTTGCCCCACCAAAGAAAAGACAACGAGGTTGTAGCAGACATTCCTTGAGGGCCGATATGAATGCGACACCTTTATTCTGATGTTAGTTACTTCGTACAATGAGGATTGTCGTTTAAGCAGACGAAACAAGACGATGATACAGCAGAAACAGCGATGTTGAATTTCAAGGAAGAACAATGAAAGTCATTGCTACATCAAATCACTGGCTACTTGTTACTGTAAACACAGGTTGTTGATATGAAAACCAATATTCATTAGTTAACTACCTTTTTCTTTGTTTTGTCGCCAATCAGATTTTCCTGATTTTCCGGGCATCAGTTCATTTTTGTTTATAATACTATTAACGATTGTATGGGCGACGTTTCCTCGCCTGTTAGAACCGTTACGACAAACGCAACATTTCTGCGAAAAGTTTTCTTTCTTTCTCTCTCTTTCAAGCACACACGCCACCCCACCTGCCACACCCCCTACCCCCTACCCTTTCAAACGAGCCACTGCGTCAGAGGCAGGAGTATCGTTCACTTTCCCGTTGATGATGGACCCTGCGAACACCCGGATACTGACTTTCATACCGCGCTTGCTCGCTCAGGCCCTCGGGTGGCTTCTCTCCCCTGAGCAGCGTCCTGACGCCAAAGCCGGACAACTTGCATGTCCACCGGTTATCCAGGAGACAGTTGGCGCTGGTCAGGTTGCCGTGAACTTTCAGTTCCGATCCATGGATGTAGTTCAAGCCCTGGAAAGGAAAATGAGAAACCAATAGAGGTTTACTAACAGTGATTTCATAGGTGCAGCTTTCTAGAACAGCTATGGACATGGTCGAGTGTTGGACATTTGAAACAACCGAGATGAACAGTATGGAGAGCCAAAAGCTCGGTAATTAGAGCAAAGCTGTCCGAACTTAAAGGTTCGTAAAGTAGTAGGTTCGAGACCCATGTGTGACGCAGCACACTTTTCTCATTAACATCATCTGACATCAGACTTCCTCAAGCTGTACTCCGCTCATACGGATCTTTGTTTTATTAGCTCCAACGATGCTGGCCACGGCCTTGTTCTTGTTTGTGCCGATGTCCACCCTGTACACGCCTGCACTGGCGGCGATAGTGTCGGTGAAGTTTGTAAACTATATAAACCTTCTGACTTACTACTAGACCTTTCATACCTGTTGACCTTAATGCTTGGGAATCGTACTCATCTTCCGAAAATGTTTAGACAGTGCTATAAATCTTATTAGAAGCTTCTATATACAGACTTACCGTGCATATATCCAAGGCGATGGAGAATTGAAACAAACTGTCCAGTTCGTAATTATTGTAGCTGTTATGAATGACATCCTGTAATGCAACAAGAATCATCATGCACGGATTGACTTCAATGAACAGGCAAGCTTTATATTTAAAACACACTGGGGAATCATTACAAAACACACATTGACACTTATCTGCACCAACCAAATGCATAAACGGTCAGGGTAATAGAGGGAGGATAATGATAATGACGATGATGTAAAATGTGGTTATCTAAGCTTCCATCTTTAGTGCTCAAGCAGTTGAATAGCACCCAACAGTGTTATCCCTTCGTGCTAACGGATAAAATTCAGTGCAACTCTAGGCTGACAACACCAGACAATCAAAGAAATGATCCACTGACAATCGCACCTGAACGCTGCCTTTGTTGCAGTATTCCCACAGAATGCAAAGGTTGGGAGGATCAGTGCACACACCGAAAAACTGAGTCAGGTTCGGATTTTTGCTGTGAGTCAGCTGAAAGATACAAGTGCAATGTTATTATTATAATTGTTATGGAAAGGAGCGACATATTTCACTTCTTTAAAAAAATAGTTTGTACAAATTGAACTTTAGGGAAAGTAGTCTTACCAAATGCAGCTCTTCCAACAGCTTCCGGTCAAACCGGATATTCTTTTTCCTGATCATGCGCACCACAACCCTCTCGTTTCCATACATTGCAGTTTTGCAGTAGTAGGCCTGATGGGAAGGGACATTGAGACGGAAGGAAGAATTTACGGACGAACAGCCGCCATGATCGTCAGAGTTGACAGTTGAATGACTTCCGTTATGCTGCAAAGGGTTTCGGATACTTGTTAAACTACAAATGCAAATCACAATGTACGGGTGGGATTTTTCCATCTTTTTTGTGCTCGTTTATTTCTATTTTAGTAACATTTTTCATTAGTCAGATCGATTTTTTTCATTATTAATTTTTTTCCTTTTTATTTCTTGTCATCTTGTTAAAAACGAATTAGTTGCAGAGTTAGTTTTGTGCATCATAGCATGTCGTTGTTAGCTGATATTTTTTTATTTTTCAGTTTCTTGTGTTTTTATTGTTTGTTGCTCACGCAGTGCTACCTGTGTGGACTGTGATGCTGCAGGATACACGTTTGCCCACGTTGATCCCTGTTTTTAGAAACTAATGTTTGGTATGTTCCCAAACTAAAATGATAAACACACACATTTAAAGCGCTGTGTGTCCATGACAAACACATATATTTAAAGATGTATGCGCCTCTGATAAACACACATATTTAAAGCAATACATGTGTATGACAACACGCAAATTCAAAACAATGTAGATCATTCCATGAAAGGTTAAGATCAGGCCCCGTATGCAAGAAACACCGTTAGCCAATCGTAACGATAGAGCCTTTCGGTCCGAAAGCTATAGCAGCGATAGTCTCCCCACTAACATGGTATGCAGGGACACGCCGATAGAGCTCCACTAGCTTTCGGCGCGGGAAGGCAGTTCTATAAATAGCGTCCGGGTAGGCCCGAATTTCATGCGCTACTGCGCATGTATTTGTTTTAAAAGTAGCGTTTACTTTTTCTCCCTGACGATGTCCTTTTGCAGAAAAACGGGAAACAAAACGTATGCGAAAAGCCAATTTCAGTGACATGGAAATTAAAATTTTGTTAGAGGAGATATCCATGGAAGACAAAATTCTTTCCAGCTGCTTCTCCAACAAAAGAACGATACAAAAAAAATAAAACCCACCAAACAAACAAACAAAACAAACAAAAAAAAAAGAAATTTGGAAAAAAAAATTGCAGCCAAGGTGTTGGCAAGCAGGGTGGCTGTTCTGTACCAGAAATAAAAGATAAATGGATCTACAAAAATAGACAAGGCTTCAAAAAAAAAAAAGCGAGGCAAATAAAACAGTTGGAGACAAGGGAATGCCACCACCTGAATATGAAGAGGCTGTTGCTGCGATCCTTGGCAATAACACCTACCCTGATCAGTGGTATTGGAGGTAAGTGACACATTAACTGGCTAAAAAAAGTATATAAAACAGTAAATGACAGAATAATTACTTATTTTTATTTATATTTTTTATGAAATTATAATAGAAAATGTGATTATGTTTGCAAATCAGCTGGATGTAGGGAGGGGAGCAGTGAAACATATTGTATGCGTTGGATGTTTAAATCACACTTATAATTGTTAATATTACACGCTTTACATTCTTGGTAACTGGGGACACAGCACCACAGGTTGAAATGGGTTGGTTTAATCTTGCCTCAAATGCAACCATTATTTACTTTTCTTTTATTTATACATCAGCTATATGCTTGTTGATTAAATGAAGTAGAATTTTTAAAACATGTTTTTAATTCCAGTGAATGGTCCAGATTCACAGGAGGTAAGCAGGCTGAATAATTTCATGTTTTACGGTGGCTCTATTGTGAACTTTGCGCGCAGAATGCTGTGTTCTGAAGTTTGTGTGCAACATGTTGCCATCTCAACAAGTAATACACAATGTCTTAAAATTTACATAGTGAAATTTATTTTACTCTCAAACAGTCACAATCACACATTTTAAAACAAAAGCAAAATGAAAAGTGAATAATTGCATCCACACACAAATATATATATCCACATTTAAATGATATTTTCTGTCCATTTTTGCAGGATTGATAATTTTCTGACACTTTACACTAAATCAGTTTGTGGATAACATCACTTTTCTTTAGAATGCTATTGATGCAGAAATCTAATTGCCACTCTTGCAACCATCATTTACTACATATTTTTCTTTGCTCTGCTACAGAATATTCAAGTCCCTTCAAATCGTTGACAAACTTCTATCCGTCAACACCACCCTGGACAACTGGGAAACCCTTAGAATGAAAAAAAGAAAAACAGCCAGCAAAGGAGATACAGAGCAACATCTCATGATATAACATTTCAAAGACCAAAAAGCAGCCTATTATAAGCCAAATGGAACTAGAAATTAAAATCTCAAACTAGAAGTCTGGCTGCTAAACGCTAAATAAGCAAGCTAGACAAAGAGAAAAATGATAATTAAAACTAGCAATACTGCCAGTGTATGCATTTTTGTATATTAGAGTGGATCTGTATACAGTTAAAAAATGTGGGTGACAGTACAAAGTCACACCCCCCCCCCCTGCAACAGCTACTCAAAAGTGAGATGCAATGCAAACTAAAAAATGTGGGTTACAGTACAAAGCATCAACACACACAAACTCATACACCTGCAACACATATTCTGAAGTGAGATGCAATGCGAAATTTAAAAAAATGTGGGTTACAGTACATAGTCTCAACACACACACACACACACACTCACCTGTAACAGGTATTCAGAAGTGAGATGCAATGCAAAAAAAAAAAAGTGGGTTACATTACAAAGCATCAAAACACACACACCCTGCAACAGGTATCTAGCAGTGAGATGCAATGCAAAATAAAAATTTGTGTACAGTACAAAGCCTCAGCACACACAAACTCACACACCTGCAACACATATTCTGAAGTGAGATGCAAAGCAAAATGAAAAAATGTGGGTGACAGTACAAAGTCTCAACACACACACACCCTGCAACAGGTATTTAGCAGTGCAAACTAAAAATTTTTGTGTTACAGTACAAAGCATCAACACACACAAACTCTCTCACACAATGCAAATCCTATGTCAAGAACTAGAAGGTTTGACTGTCACATTAGTCATGTTAGTCTGCACAATACCTAAGCTAGGATGTTAATTTTGCCTTTTCCAAATTTAAAATATCATTTAAAAAGCAACTAATCATGGCTAAAATCAAATAGACAACAAGCTGAACAAGTTTTATCAGCAGCATAATAACTCATTTATTCAGTACCTGTAACAGTGGAGAAAGCCACGCACGTCGATTCGACGATTCGATTGCTGCTGCAATGTCATTTGTCAGTTCTAAACCATCGTGTCTTCTAAATTTATATTTCTGGTAAAGTTCTTGGTCGTCGTACCGGTCCAGGGGAGGATTCCTGTCCCGAAAAACACGTTCGCGGCGCAAACAGCGTCGAATACGGTCCCCGAACCTCCAGTCCGCCATCTTGTGCTTTCGGTACGATAGCGAGCTAACGGAGGGGTGAGGCTCCATTAGCCGTAGAGCTACGATAGCCGGCTATCGGCGGTCCCTGCATGCGAAATTTCCCGCGCTATCGTGACGAAAGGGATATCGTACCTTTAGCGGCGCTATCGGTGCTCCCTGCATACGGGGCCAGGCAAATTGCTCAACCCCTCGCTAGGTGCTACATGGATGCCTGATGTGAAGTAAATAAAATGCTCCCGAAGATGACTGCTATACTTTCCCCATCCAGCTAGCGCCTTGCTAAGGTGTTGTGCGTTTGGGTCAATGAGCCACTCACCCCCGTTATCATCTGATCGCGTGTCTCGAACTTGAGGTCTTTCCACAGCACGCGCCATGTTTTGCTGTACAGCTTCTGCTCCTTCTTCCACCACCTGCACCTCACGGAAAATAAGAGGAAATCTTTCTATCCTGTTTCTGTTTCGCTGAGAGCTCAGCACAACAACAGGTAAGGCATCCTTTCGGTTTTGTTTACTTTTCTATTTCACCACTGAAAACAGTACTAGGTGCAATTACATGTGAAAATACTCTCTCTCTCTCTCTCACACACAACACACAAACAGTAAATATAATATTATTGTCTGAGATCCAATGGACGCTAATTGTCAGTTAATGTGACCGTTATAATCCTCATACATGGTAATACATGGTACAAGAACCCCCATCCACCCCTCTATCACTTCCACTTGTTGTCATCACAATACCTGAAAAGGATGAAAAAGACGATGACGACGGCCAACATGACGCTGACGAGGACGGCCGGGATGACGGTCTTGGCAGTTGTGTCTGAAACACACGTGACCACATGTACATCATGGCACGCTTACGAGTTTTAAAAAAGTTTTCATTGCTGCAAGAAAACAACAGTACAAATCAACCTGTAATATCCCTTCCCCAAATACCCTGCTCCCCACGGAAAAAATAAAAATCAAACCCAAACAAACAAAAAGCTCCCGCCTGAGAAAGCTAACCAGTAGTACCCAGCAGTCTGACTCCTCACCTGGAACTACACAGTATTTTTAAACCTCGCTCTAAAATCGATGGTCGAGGTTGTTAGCCACTCACTCTGTGCAAAACAAACTGCAATCTAAAGCTGTTGAAAGCCAGGGTCAAAACAACTGCAACCAACTATCATTTCATAAGTAAAACATGTTTATAGCTGCTCTAAATGTATAAAAAATCATGAAGTAAAGGGCAGACAAGGAAGTGTCAGCACAAAGACTGCTGGACGAGCAAACACGTGAACAAATGAAGCCAGGCCTCATACGGGTGTCTATTAATTTGGCAGACGACAAACACCATCACTGCCCTCGTTACAGACCTGTTCCGTTCTCCTCCTAGCGGGCAGACTAGTCCTGCATAAATCCTCTGAATCGGCGTGGTGAGTGTGACACACAACTGACTCGGACATGAAGAATAACGGTGGCCATCAGGCTGACAGTCATTTTGTCCACTACTGATGTATCCGGAAGTGAATAAAATGGCTGCTTGTTACTAAAATTGAGTGCCAGTTGGATAGCTTGGATAACTGGATAGCTACTACACTTCCATGAAAGACAGTGTAAACGAGTTTTTTATTATTATTCTTTGGAAGTCCGTTCCGCAGGCCACGTTATCGCATTGACGAGAATCTCGCGCAGACCGTGGCGAGACCTGTGCGAGTTAAGCGCGACAAGCAAGTCCAGACAGAGGCTTCCAGCGCTTATCTGCCTTCAACGTTCCCGCGATGGCAGCTGATCGACCACAGCGTGTTGTCTCGTTGCTAGGGGCAACTCATCCATGATCAAACGAGGCTGAACTGACGGCAGGGCACACACGCGCACACGACAAGCGCCCACGTGCATGTCCTGTTTCTTTGATCAAGTCCAACTGGTTACAAAAAAAAAAAAAAAAGAAAAGAGCGTGAGAAATGGACGGGTATGTAGGTTCAGCTGCCGGGACGGACTCGAGTGCCTGTTGTTTGTTTACTTTCTGAACAGCCTGAAAGCAGTTAGTGCGTATCCAGAAACACACTCTTCAGACCCACATGTGGGGACTGTGTTTGTTCTGCCTCGGAGGGACAAGATGATTGAACGGCTTGGGACGACAGGGACAGTCGTAACCCTGTGAACTAGAGAGTTGCTAAATGATATTTTGTGCCTGCATGTTACAGACTTTCTCTCATTCCGCCAGATGAAAGCAAAAGTGACTGGGAGGAGGTGGGGCGGCGGGGAATGGGGTGGTTAGACAGGACAAGGAAGTGAGGTGGGAGTGGCGGTGGAGGAGGGAGGAATCATTGTTTTACGTGTAGGCAGTGACCAAAGCAATGACACGACAAAACAGCCGGCCTTCTAAATAGCAGCCACGTGCAGCGAGACAACAGCGAGCCTACGACGAGACTGGATCACAAGACACTCAATGCTTGCAGAAAAGAAGAAAAAAAGTGATACAACGATGATAATCTTGATGGAGACAATGACGACGATGATGGCGATAACGAATCAAACGATGATGATGATGATGATGGATGAGGAGGAGGAGGAGGAGGAGGAGGAGGAGGAGGAGGAGGAAATCAGTGAGGAGTTGTACCGATCTTTTCAGCACGTGGTACGTAAACGTGTTTTTAGATGTTCTGGGTGTACATACTCTACTGACACCTAACCCGAGTGGATAATACTCATCCTTTATCGAGATACATTTCTACAATCATCACCCAACTAAAGAGATAAAACATACAGAGCAGGAAATGCACATGATTACGATTACATTATAAAGGTTACAGCCAGTAGGAGAGCTGGGACCATGTAGGGACCTATTGGTAGACATTTAGGTCGAAGCATTTTAAATAAAATGATTTAACTACATCCTTAACGAAATATAATTTAGTGATTGCTTTACTTTCTGGGCACAGCTCGTTTCGGAAGCCACACACCGGACTGTCCAGTGGAATATACCCTTCGCTGTAGGACATTCCATTGCCCCAGTGAATCTCCAGGACTCCGTCAGGATATGTCTGAAAGAGAAACGGACAAGCAAGCCATGGGTCATTTGGTGATTAGAGGGGCATTCAGCTCACCTGGCTTACCATTTCGTACAGACAGTCCCACAGTAATCAATTTCTTAACACACTACGCAGACACAGGCAGAAATAGGAAAAAATACAACCGCTGCACACATTTGTACACCTAAACATCACTAAATATATTTGAGACAACATTAGTCGTGCCTTATAGCAGAGAATATTCTTACAATATTAGTGATGCTGTTGTTGTAGAAGTTGTGAGCTATTTGCATGATGACACGGAAAGATCCGTCCAAATCCATGTCCCAGACCAGGTAACTTGGAAGACGATCGGCTTCGCTGTCCAGGTGCACATAGCCTGTCATACCTGTACAGGTAATTGTGGATCAATGTACGTGTGTTTGACAAAATACAGGGAGCAGCTAACCGGGTGTGTTGATGATGCCAGGAGAACACGGGTACTTACCATTAAATCCGATCTCGGTGGAGGTTTTGAAGATGTTGGCGCCGTCCACGGTCTGGTTCCGCTGCCGAGTGATGTTGGCAGCCAGGCAGTACAGGTAGAAGGTGTCGTGTAGGAATCTCGCATACCTGTCAGGCTGCAATAAGCGACTTGCTCACTTACACTGAGTAATGTTGAGTGAAAATATGTGACCAGGTCTATATGTGTCAAAACTATGACCAGGTCTATGTGTTGTTGCCTATCAGACATTGTTATTGCTTGTTTATGAGTTTCCCGCTCCCAGGATCTTTTTCCACCTTTACTAGGGACAGGAAACTTTCAGGCAATCAGAGTGCATACAATGTATCGGGGTTAATCTAAATACTGTCGTGAGAAACACTTTTTGTGTAAATTAAATACATGGGAAACTCGTTCAGCCAGTGGCATCATGCTGCTTATGTGTCTGATTGAAGTAAGATGAATGTTAAGTGAGGAAAAAAAATCGAAAGTTTAAATATCAGGGTTTTTTTATAGTTTGTTTGGACTCAGCAGCTCCAGACAGATCAGCTTCCCAGCATTCTCAATTTTGTATCACAGGAAATATAAACATTATTGCATTATAACTTCTGTCATCAGTCAACTAATCAGTATTTTCAAGCAATGAATTTAAAAATGCAATGTATTTTATTTTTTTACCTGCATGAAAGGGTGGGTCAAAACGGGTAGTATCACAAAACTAACAAATACAAAAATGGAGAAAATTACGGTGAAAACCTTGTCATTCACAACAATCTAAAGAAAAAAATCCTGGATACATTTATTTTTGTTTTTTGTTACACTTGGCACAGCGCTATGTTTATTTCGATATACAGCAGAAGAATTCGAGCCAATTTCGCACATATGATTAATTTATTCATTAAATTGTACTGAGATGTTTGTCATGTCAATTTATAAATTACAAAATATTTTCTCTCGGTTTATAGCAGATTTAAGAATCTTACTTTTCACTGCTTTCGAGAGGCTTTGAACTGCTGACACATCCTTCGTACAATCTTACTGGCTACAATTTTCCCGTTCCTATTTCAGGTGGTGAAAAAACTTTCGCCTCACGTGCAGTTTCCCCCACACTTCGTCTGCTCACAGCTGTTTAGAGATGCTTTCTCTAACACTTCTGGAGACATTTTTGTCCATTCCCCCTCTCATCCCTGTGCGCGTGTTTTTGGTGCGAAACTTCAGGAGGCAAGCTTCGGGTGGTGTGGGTGTCAGCTATTGATTCCACCCTCTACCGAATATTGTTGCAAACCCCAAAATACAGCTTGCATTGATCAGTCATCTGCCAGCAGCAGGCGGTGCCGGTGGTGTAAAGGGTGCAGGACCGTAGTTTGTGCCGACAGGCTGTTTGACAAGCGATTAACAGACAAACCCATCGCTAAGAAGTTTGGGTGAGTGCGAGTTTTTGTTTTCTGCAACATCGGGTATGGAACAGCTGTGATGGACAAGTGCGAGGCTGTGAGTTCATGCGTTGGAAATGTTTTTTTTTATAATTTTCACTCAACTGGGGACAAGCTTTAAAAGGGGATGGGAATTTTAATCACTTCTCTGCCCCTATTTTATCGTCCGCTAGGAGGCCTCGTTAGACGATTTTTGTGTGGGGAGCAGATTCTACCTTCCAGTGTATTATTTTTGTGTTTGTTGATGTGTGCGCGAGTATGCTACGTATAAACGTGATGACTGGTGTATGTGTACAAATAAGTAAACTGAAGCCTACCATTTCGAAGGTGGGCATGTTGGGATGCTGCCCGAACACGCGGACAGAAGCATTGTAGGCATCCACCGTGTTGTCGTAATACTCCAGCATGAACGAAAAGGTGAACTGGACGAGAAGAAAGATGGACTTGACTGAAATATCAGATTGGCTGGGATTTTATCATTCATTATCATTATTATTTTTTTTATTTTTTTGCTCATTCATCCTAGGGAAGATAATCGATATTGAAACAATAATGATTAAGATAACAAAAAAAAAAAACTAAACAAAACAAACAAAACACACACACACACACACAGAGGAAGGGAGAAACTAGAGGGATGGTGTTGGAGAGAGAAGTGTGTGTGTGTGTGTGAGAGAGAGCAGTGTATAATACAGAAATATTCTTTAGCTTGCACCATTCTCAATTAATCATTGGAAACTCAGGAGGAGCAGATCAAAGCTGCTAGTGACAGTGACAGTGACAGTGACACAGGTGTAGTGACGTCAGCTACTCACATACAGCAGGTTTTTGTAAGCCTGGTATGCATCGCCGTCACGGCCATCCCCGCGTTCCCACAATCCTTTGCCCTGCAGTAGCTTAACGAAGCCGTCTTCGGCAATCATCTGGCGGGTGAACAGGAACTGGAAGTCCCCTGACGTCATATCCATGTCATGCGCAGCCAGCATGTATGTGCGAAGCTCCTCCATCGGCACAATCAGAAACACGACTGGAAGAGAGTGTGAGAGAGAGTGAGTGTGAGAGAGAGAGAAAGAAGAAGAAGCTGTCCACAAACTACGTAGACCTTGACCGATCAGTCACGTGACAACAACGAGAGAAAAAGCCAGTTACACACCTGCTATAGTCTGAACCGACTACCTACTTAACAGAAGTGCACATTTATGAGGGAAATAGTAAGCGTCTGATTAGGTGGGTAGGCGGGTGAGAGAGCAATATGAAAGAGAAGTATGCAATTATTTATTTTAAAAAAACTTCACATTGATGTCATAGAAATGAAATTGATGTCACAGACATGGATTGATGTCATAGGCTATGTGTGCGTCATCCGCAGTGAAGAATGACGTACACCCACAATACACCGCGGTGCTGCTCACACTCTGGGACTTCCTTCATTAACGATGAAAGTGTTATTATCCTCATCTTTATCGCACTAGTTAGCTCCAAGTGGCTGTCTTATCACAAACAGTTTTCCACAGGAGGTAAAGGTGAAGGTGCAACGCTGTAGTCATAGGTTACGGCGTCAGTGGAAGGGAAGGTAGCGAAGTAGGGGAGATGGGCACGCCCTCGAAAAAGCTCCCCGACAACTCACTTCGTGTATTTATAGATATACCCGGGGTACCTTGGTGTACTTACTTCTCGCCTGTCCCTTGATGACATCATACATGCGCCTGATGCTCTCGACTGTTAGCGAGGTGTTAACTTTGTCAAAATGCCGGGCGAGGAAAAACTCAGAGTTGTCTAGGATCTCTTTAAAGTAGTCCGCAATCCCTTCTGTCATCCCCCCTGATGTGGAGATTATGGAGATAGTGTGCCAGTTGAGATTCTCACAGACACTGAGCAGCAAGTTGCCTGTAAACACACACACAACACTTGAATTAGAGGTAAAGACCTTCTATCAGGCCTAATGAAAGATTTAGTTTTTTACGTGTGCGCGCGTGCGCGAGGAAAACTGCGCCCACACACACACACATAAAATCATTTGTTTATTTTATGCTAAGGATGACGGCGCTGAGTTGACAAGACAACAGACACTAGGGAAAGCCACTCACCGAGGCTGGACAGAGGCGGCAACGTTCTCACCAGGGTGGAAGCCCTCGTCTTGTTGTCCAGCGTGTGCTCGTTGGAGATCCAGCTGAAGACAGGAACGTTGAAAAAGGATCCCAGGTCCGCTACCGGAATCATTGCTTTGAAAGACAATAAAAATTTTTTTGTTACGTTCTTGTTCACACAAGCTTTATAATCTTTCTACCCTTTTATCATCTACATAAATTTGTGTAATGGGAGATTATAAGGGCGTCGAGGAGCAATTTTGCACTTCATGGTTGAGTGATTCCAGCTGCGTCACTGGCACATTGACAAGCCCCGCAATTACCAGGGTGTTATTTACTTCTCCTAGTCACAAATGTCCACACGTGGATGGCTGTCTGCCCTCTCGAGCCAACATTAAACTTGCTGGGTCACGTGATGCCAGTCAGCAGTCCAGCAGACGTAAAGTTTGTTCTCCAAGTTTTTTGTTTTAACGTGGGCTTGTTTGACATAGGAGTACGTGGAATATTTTTAATGGCAGGTTTAGTTGTTGTTCATTTAAAAATATATGAGTTATGAACACAAAATTATTCAAAATAATTGAGAACAAATCATGAAAGAAAGTAATAAATTGTTGAATATTTTTGTCTGGTAGGTGTGTTCTCTTCTTCTCTTTTCACCTCGACTCTCTCTCTCTCTGCCTAAATGTCTCTCACTCTCTGTGTTTATGTGACTTATTTCTCGTACTCTCATCCATGGGCACAAACATGCAGGGACAGTAAACAAAAGAAAAACTGACCTCCAGACACACAGAGATATACAGTGGCGCAACGAAACACGCAGAGACAGAGAGAGAGAAGGGAGAGAAGGGGAGAGAGACACACACTCACGCATCCCCCCCCAACACACACACACAGAGCACACACACACACACAGAGCACTGTATATGGATCAGACAACACAAACTCTACAGTAATTTAGCTGAATGATGTCCTGATCGCCATGTCTTCCCCTCGAACACACCATTCTCCTCACCACCACCAGCAGCACAATAAACCCTGCAATCACCATTGCTCCAAGCACATTTCGCACAACGAAGGAAAAATAAAACTCCCATCATGCCTCCTCAGGCATCCAGTCAAATCAGTTTGAGTAGATTGACAAGCGCTGGTTAATTACGATATCGAAACACTCGCGTTCACGAATATTACAATCGTATTTTGCTGGATGTCGGTTTATCACCTGCACCTACCCGTCGTCACCACACCCGGATCCCACTCTTTTTTGTGCTGTTATCTAATCACCCTCTCCCCTACCCTCCCCATCTACATCAACAGCAGCGAATTTTCGAGAACACAGAAGGAGAAAGCGAGAATTATTCGTTATACCTTCTATGTTTTCACGCTGTTAGCTTAAGCATATCATTTACTTTCCATTAGGCGGAAATTCCCTCGGCGGAGATTGCTTCAGGAATTTGCACTTAATGGCCTGATGATGAATTTTCTTTCCTAGTATCGATGCCAGTGTCTAGACGATGGAGTTGCGAGGAAGGTGTATGCGGCAAGTGGTTTAATTCGCCTGCAACTGCCGCTCACTACATCAGTGAAACTGCAACCACCATCACTGTTTCTCTCACTGGATCTTTGATGTGCACGTGGCTTTCTGCCTGATTGGCTGAAGAAATGAATGTCTGGCAAATGAAACTTTAGGAGTATTAGGAGCATGCACAGACACGAACTACAGCGACTGGAGGTGCTAAGGGAGGAATGAACACACCCTCCCACAGAACTGCGCAGCAAACCTCCCCCAGTCCACCCAGCTGGCAGGAATGGGTACCTGACTGCTTAGAGGGTTGGGTAAGGTAAGGCAGCGAGAGAGAGGAGATGAGCACCTCAAGTAAAAGCTGGCCTAGAGAAAAGGGAAGTTTCGAACCCCGTCACAACGACCTGAAAAGGTTAGGGGATGACCTTTATCTTGCCTATTGAACTATACTGCGCAGAGAAGGAAAGACAAGTATATTAAATACTTTTGTTTTCGGTTGTATGAACTGTTGCTGCCTGAAACATTTAATAAAAACTAAATAAAATTTAAGCCCCCAAAACACTTTTTTCACACAGGTGAGAGAGGAAAAGAGAGAGGGAGGGCGAAGAAATGAAATATAAATGGTTGAATATGAAAGTGGTGGACAGCTTTCTTGCTGAGAGTTTTCCAAGAGCCAGATCTGACAATTTAGGTTAGAAATGTCAAGAGGGTTTTTTCATGTGACTAGTGAGCCTAGCAGGATAATGAGGACAAGCATAGCTGACAAATGAGGACACATTGGATGAGGGTCCAACCTCAATGTAGTCTGGGAGCGGGCGGGGAGGCAGTCCCGAGATGAACAGGTTTAAACATAAAAGCTTGACCTCAGCTGACCTGGCAAGGTACTGGCTGAGTGAGATCCGGGAGAAACGATCCTTGTTTTGGCCACAAGGGTGACATCGTGTCGCAAAGTACATACGTGCCGTCATACGCTGACGTGTGTCCGGTCTTACCAGCCGCTGGACGCTTCCAGCCTCCCTGACACGAGAAGGCAACCGGGGATAGAGCGGGTGGTGGCAGATAACTGGGCACAAGATGGCGCTGTCCTCGATTGCTTTGTTTGGTGGGCTGATGATCTGGCGAGGGGCTAGCAAAGCCCAAAATGCGTTATTGACGAAGTTGAATGCTTTCTTGGCGATTTATCTCGCCTTGATGAGGGCTCCCACTTCCGTTCCAACCGTGTTTTGTTTGTTTTTAGATCCTTATTTTTTTAAGGGAGAAAATAGAGGAGGATGAGAAGCCTCTTTCTAAATATCTGTTCCTGGAAAAGGAAAGTCGCTAAGATGCGTCAAAAGCGTGCTGAAGAGCAGAGTTGATGGAAGATAGCATCCATGCTATTAGTGGGAAATAACTTCTAAGTGTTCATGGGAGATAACTTCCGTGCTTTTAGTGCAAAGTACTCCAACACACGATAAAAATACTAGAAGGCAGAATAGAGATACTGCAGGACGTGATAAAGATACTGGAGGACACAAGAAAGCTACTACAGGACACTACAGAGATACTGCAGGACATGAGAACAACTCGGCAGGACACAGCAGAGATTACAGCAGGGCATGATAATGATAATAGAGAACATGATAACGACACTGCAGGACATGAGAACAACTCGGCAGGACACTAGAGATTACTGCAGGGCTTGATAACGATAATAGAGAACATGATAACGACACTGCAGGACACTACAGGACCCTAGGGATGCTGAAGGATGTAACATACTGTCCTGTGCAGGTTACTCCACACAATCGAGACACTTCAATGGATGCACTGACGGACAGATGAGATGACAGCGACAATGACTTTCAGATCAGATGATAAATATCATCCAACTGGTTACACGGACGGAGACTTGTGAAGAACAAGCAATTCTCCCTTCTTATTCTCTGCGGGACACTCACCGCTCGTGCATGGTGGTCCAATGATGACGTCAGGGATGACCACACGGATGACCTCGACCAGTCGACCGAGACTCAGCTTGGGGCTGCACGCGCAGTCGATCCACGTCACGCTGAAAGACAGACATGAGGAGGCTACTAGAGAGGGCTAGTGGAAATAATTTAAAATTGTATTACCTTTCTTAAAGTGGTTATTGTTGTATCGTCAGTGCAAACAGGCAATCATCATCATCCTCATCATCATCCTCTTCCTCCTCCTCATCATAATCAACCAATCACTCAATCATCAATCATCATCATCGTGACTGTGCTTTTATCACGGAGGTTGGTTTCTGTCTCTGATGGTCATCATTAAGAGTTGAGGTTGAGAGTGGACAGGGCACAAAGAGTTAATTAAGAATTTTCTATATTCCGGGTGTGGGTGGATCCTGCACCCCAATCCCAACAAACACCGAACGCCGACTGTAAACCTTTCTTAGCATGTTGTCTCTCCTTCCTGCCACTGGATATTTTCGTCTTTCATTTTTTATTCTTCTTTTATCTCTTTTCTCTTCTCTCTCAATTTCTCTCTCGCTTTTTTTATTTGTCCAGTAGGTTGCTGAGCAATGGCAGCATACATTCTCATTACTTTAGCACACACATCATCCATCTACAGACCTGTCATGTCCGCTTCTGTATTGTATTTTACGAGCCTCGTCTCTTGCAATTAATTTTGCCAGTCATTTGTGATTTCAAAAAGCAAGTCAACCAATCAACCAATCGATTGACAATCATTTCTGTCAAAGTCACTCGGAGTTTTTATATTAGTTCATTTAATCACTGCGGGTTTGGTGTCACGTGTTCACCTCCACAAGCTAGCATGATTATATCCACAGCCTCAGTTCTTGTCCCACTTGTAATTACTACTTTCCTTTCTTGTGCGGGTTCATGCAGCTGGTGCTGCATTTTTTTCTAAACAAATTTCAGGTTTTTTTCACCCAGAACCCATTACTACTTCCTGTGTCGAAGCTCTATTTCTTATCGTCTAGTTAAATCTTCGTTTCTGCTTCCTGTCCTTTCTATTTCACGTAAAAGCAATTATCCACCGTGAAGATTTTTCTCAGTTATGTGTTGAACCCTGGAGCAGTTTAGACCACGCTTCCCACATATCATTTGTCAGTACAGTGGTACCTCGACATACGAGTGCCCTAACATACGAGTGTTTTGAGATACGAGCCGCCGAGCGAGCGATATTTTGCTTCGAGATGAGAGCAAGATTTGAGATACGAGGAATCACACACTACACCGCTGCACTCGACCTCAACATGCGGGGCGGATGTTGGTGTCGTGTGCAGCGTCTAACAGTTTCTCCCACCTCAGACTAGACCTCAGTCTGTGTGCTTGTTTCCCTCGTTTTCGAAGCATTTTTGATAAGTTGGGTTCGCGTTTTTTTGCTTTTTGTACATTTACAAAACATTATCACTAAACATTAAACATTATAGAGATGGTGGAGGTTATCTCTACGAGAGATATAAAGGAGATCTTGGGAATGTGGGAGAAAGTTGTTGAGTTCGTGGATAAAAATCACCGCGAAAAAGTTGGAACTGGTCGTGCATCGGAGTTGTTCAACGAAACTTGCGTAACTCATTTCCGCAATATCCTGAAAAGGAGGACGAAACAAACCTCCTTGGACAGTTTGTTTAAACGATCTTCAGGTGAAAATGAGCAAAGTGTGATGAAAAAAGCGAAGACCATGCAGTGACGAAAATTGATAAGCGCTTCCGTAAGCACTTTTTCTTTTATTATGTTTCTATAGAATATGTATTTTTTATTTATAAATAAATGTTTCTTCTTGTAAATACATTTTTCTTATTCAAAAACACTTAACAAAAACAACTGAGGTGGTGTTTTGGGAGTTGGAACGGATTATGGCATTTCAATTAATTTCAATGGGGAAAATTGCTTTGAGATACGAGCAATTTGACATACGAGCAAGGTTACGGAACGAATTAAACTCGTATGTCGAGGTACCACTGTATTAATATATCTCTGTCTCTCTCACTGTCTCTGTACACTCTTTGTGGTTTCCCGTAACCTGTCTGAAATTAATTGCGTGCGTGTTCAAAGAAAAAACTCGATCTAAATGATTGATTGCCTCTACAATCGAAGTCGACATCATAAACAAATCTTCAGATCGCCCCAGCTCCTCCTCACCCATCGAGAGAATCCATTTCGCTCTCTTTTTTCCACGTCAGCTGCGGCACCAAAGTCCGGGTTGCACGTGCAGTTGCGTGTTACCGACCGAGTGGCCATGCTGTCCCACAATCCCATCATCCCTTGCCCCACAATCCCATCATCCCTTGCCGTCCACATCGAGCGGGTTTCGGCAGTTCGGCTCACGATGGCGCCAGTTGGGGGACACGTAACGGCCTTAACGGCCCGGGGATGGGGCACGAAGACGTCCTCATCGCCAACCCATTCAGAAGCGCAAATTGCAGGCCGCCCAATCCTCCGCACGAGATCGAATTAAGAGATGTTTCTCGCCTCAGCAACAGGAGAGTAGCCGGAAGCTGGCGCTGATGTGACGTGCGCCTTGTCTTTCAAGTGACGTGCTTTCCAGTCGTGTTCACGTCGTTAACTGTGGAAGTCGTTGGGTGCCAATGTCACCTAACACGGCGCGGACAAATCACATCCTGACAAGAGCAGTTTTCTCTCCTTGGGAAACGTTTCCGCTTTTTGTTTTGTTTGCCCTTCTTTTCTTACTGGCAGGATACGTTGGGGAGAGTTTATTTTTCTCCCAAGATTCCCCCGATGGTGGAGTGTGGAAAGGGGTGGGGGAGACCCCCGCTGGTTGTCGTAAATTTGAATAGATCACTTTCGATCTAGTCCCTCCTCCATTCCTTTCTCCTCTCTTCCCATAGAATCCGTGTAAAGTGCTAACAGAGCCTCGACTGCGTTTTGTCTTCATCTTCCCGCCGACAAGAAATATGTGTTGTTTAAACAAAGCTAATCAGGGTGGATTTATGGACCCACTGCTTTGCTCTAGGTGCTTTTGTGAAGAAGAGGAAGAAGTAGAAAATGCTGGCGATGGTTGTGACGATGCTGCATCTGATGCTGACGGGAATGAAGAGCTGATTTTTAAACACTTTATTCTTTATTACATTTGCGTGTCAAAACTGTCATGCTCGAAACTGCATTACAACACCTTTACTCTCGTCATTTTCACCTTGATGTAAGCTTTCCAATGTTTAGCAAGGAAAGATCTCACCAGCCATAATCATCGGTTAATTTGTCGACATTGCCATCAAGATGGACAGACAGGCATGGGTGGCTGAACGCATGAATGCACGCAGATCCTCAAACAGCATAGATATACATCTACAAACGTCGGAAACAATAGTACAAAAGTACACTAAAAGTCTGAGAATTCATGCACCTGATGATATGACCCTAACCTGTGCGTGTGCGTGCGCATGCGCATGCGTCATATGTACCTCGTTACCTCGCCTGGTGATGTCGGGTAGGCGGCCATTAGAAGATTTTATGGAAGCTACATTCATTGTGTGAAAGCCAGCTTTACCTCTTCAAGAAATGTCAAGAAACTTGAGCTAAGTGCTTTCGCCTCAGTTTGTGCATAACCGCCGTGAACAATGAATCAAACAACAAAAACAACAACATCATCATTGATTGCTCACTGCTGACAGCTTTACTGGAAGCCTGTCTAGCTACTTGCTCAACAGTTGCGGATATTTTATTTTCTCTGGCTTTTCAGACCATTCTGTTCGTCCTTACCCTGGCTGTTGCACATGAATATATTATGCAACATGTACTTCTAGTTCGAGCCATCTGCAAACAGCATTAAGCTTTCTTCTCTTCCCGAACATCTACAGACAAAAGTCTTCACACACATGTCCGACAAAGACATGCACCCATTAATTAAACATTTGTGAACTTTCTTTGCCTTCTGTCGGCTGAGGGAATCATTTAGAATGTCCTCCTTGGGCCCCAGAAAAACCGTTATAGAAGTCCTACCTTTGATCTGACTGGACAGACATTCAGGAGAGGTTTCCCATGAGCAAGTTTCGCCTTTCTGCGCTGTATATATACATTATGCTCGTCACGAGTGTGGCCATTGTGTATATCATGTGAGCTTTAACACAGAAAATGTTGTGATGAAAGGCAAACAGTCAGCCAAACACAGCGATGCTATGCTATTAATAATCACGGGGGATGGCACATTATCCTCCCTCTCATGCTTAATTAATGTAATGTCTACGGTCAGGATGATAATATGCGGCCTGTCGCTATGGAATAAAGATGTACGAGACCTGATACTGCTGGTCAATAGTCCGCCATCATGGGAGACCGTCTCTATGACTTCGGCATGTGACCTCACCCGTCCTGTCATTGTCCTCGCGGCCTCATCTACATCTGACATCTAGTCATGACATGTGCCGCCACATCCACTCTGATTACCGTGGGTGGGTGGGATGGGTGGTAGAGGGGTATCGGAGCTCCATGAGGCAAGGACTGGCCGGCCAGGCTGCAAAAGCCGTTGGCCAGACTATTAACTGTGACGGAAGTAGAAGTGTACTGAGCTCGTCTGTCGCAGTGAGTCACAACAACCACGACTGAGTCTTTCCCGAGAAGAGAACCACGCTCATCACAAACATCTACATTCTGGACACTAGTATACAACTAAACCATACAGAAAAAATGCCGAAGAAACTGAAAACTACACATAAATAAAACCTTCACTGGAACATGTTGTGGTCCCTTTGAACAGGTCTCTCAGATGTCTCACCAAGGACATTCATTATTAAAATAACCCAGGAAATCATTTTTCCCAGTGTTTGGAAACATTTAATCCTAAATTAATTTAAAATCACTTTATTAGACACAAAATATATTCTGTGAATTTTGGTCCGTTTGGCACAGGGGGACAGCAATGTCCTCACGTCTGTGATGTTGACTTGTCTCTGTGCATGTGGATTGTTGTAGGGACACCCACACGCCATCTTGAAACAGTAGGAGAGCATCATAACATAGCATCCTGCACCGATGCTGCGTTTGATAAAAGTCATGACATGAGCTGGACTTTTACAGTGAGGGAGGCAAGCCATGCCCTCCCACATGCCTGAGATCCAACTAACCAACATTTAATCTCACCAACTTCAACATCCGCCATTGCAGCTGGAATGACCGCAGCTGCTGGTACCAGCCTGTTAGCAGCTTTAATGTGTACTCATTCCAATTACAGGCCCTTAACGAGGTTCCTCATTGCTATTTTTTGTCACTACCTCCCGAGCTGGGAGTGGAAAGGTTGCATGAACCCTAGTAGGGGTCAGAATACCAAGTTTGGTCAATACAGTGTGACCCCAGCTGACCCCGCTGTAGACTGGGTACCTACCTTACTACAGGACTGAGGAAGGCAAGGAACCTTACTCACTTTTTTCATTTATTTTCAACGTGCGTTAAAAGTTTTTGAAAAAAAAGCGCGTCATCGGTTTGTTCAGAAAACATTTGATTTCTGAATTCTTCTAGCATCACTCCTGTTGCTAACGAGGGATGTATCTCACGCTCAGCCATTCTCCTCTTCCCTGGCGTGTCCTCACTCACCTTCTCGACAGCCCGGAGATCTTCTACACTCAAAATGAATAAGGGAATAGAAGATCTCATGCAATCAAAATGTTCGGGTGCCGATAATTTTTGTAATAAAAATAGATCAACGATTGCGGTTTTTTTTTTTTTTTGCGAAACCACTGAGATGCAGTAATTGCACGAGTTTTTCGAAAGACTTTCGATTATCGGGAATATTTTATTTTCCATTTTTTAATATCAGGTTAGTTTTCTCCACACCTCCACTTTTGTTGTTTGTTGATTTGCTTGTGTGTGAATGAGTGTGTGTGTTTGTGTGAGAGAGAGAGAGAAAGAGAAAGAGAGACTGCGTGTTGTTGTCGCTGTTGTTGTTGTCTCGCTAGATTGCTAAACGGTATTTAGAGTTGCTAAGTGTCCTACTGACGGCTTGTGTTCGAGTTACTGTTTGCGTTAAAGAAATATTTCTATTCAGAACCATACATACATAAAGGTGGGGAGGGGGGATGAACAGTGTTCACAGCCCGTGCAGTCGATGTTTTCATTTGTCATATTAGCTACAACTTCATTACAATCTGAATATTAGTTGGACAATTACCTGTGTCACATAACATGCCTTTGGGAAACTTTGTTTTTCGGAAAGTTTGTGGATGTTTTATGCCCACATCCGTTGCTTTTATGATGAAGAGAGCCAGACTGGTCTGTGTCGCCATGGTTACGCTGGTCCTGAACTAACGGTGCGATGCTTGGTTTGCTGTTCTCTCATCTGCTTAGGAGCAGTCTACTTGTCGGTGATGGGGAGTCGAACCCTGGTCCCACTGGTAAAGGTGACACGATGGTATTGTCAATGCAGCAAGGAGAAGAATTAGAGACAGGACCGAGAGGACACAGAGCTCTACCCAAGGTCCACACCAACCTTGTCGGATGTTGTGACAATCCAGCAGAGCATGAACACTAGAGTTTGATGAAGTGAAAGGCGATGTGAAGACTAAATGATTCCTGCTCGACCACAAGTACAGGAAATACAGAAGTACAACACCAAGACTCGACATGAGTTTCAAAAACCGCACAACATAAATGTTTACAAAAAAGATTGTCTGATGATTGACGAGAGAAAGATTGGTGGCGGTTTGGGGCTAAATTTATAACAGGTGTGTCCAATATTGCAGTCCATTATTTTCGATACAGAAGACATACTGCACGTGACCTGCTTTGTCCGATGTGTAAAATAAATAAAGAAGACGAAGTTCCTTTGTTCTGTGTTGTAAAGCTTTACAGCATCTCAGAGTAAGATTCACACAAAGAAAATGGTATGTGAACCAAAACAATTATAAAATGGGTTAGTTCTTGACTTCAAACAAATGAAAATATTTATAAAAATCTGGCATTGTATTTGTTATGTTTTTTAATTTAGAAAGTCTACGGTGGAAGATTAATCTGTGTATCTAAGTAATTGTTTTGAAGGCTTCATTTGTATTTCTAACTTAGATATATACATATAGAGATCTATATATTATTGAATGTAATATTGTATTATGATTGTTGTTTGCTCTCCTTCTCTTGGGCAATAGCCCTTGAATGACAATTAATCACTCGAATAAACAATCAACCATATATACATAAGTCAAAAAACAATCGGCTTTTCAAATTAACCGAGAATATTAGAAGGCTACCATTGTCAACTATAAATAGCATAATTGTAAATAGTCTTCATTACCTTTGATTGATTTTTTAATGAGACATTATATCAAAGTCTACTCTACCTGTTATTATTATTTCAGGTGATTTAGATCACCTGTCGAGTAAAGCATACGTCATCAGCCATGACCATGACTAAGATCACAGAGGCCGTGAACTAAACACACTGGATGCGCATGACTGGTGGCAAAGGGACAACAAAAACATCTGCTGACACCTGATCATCAGTGAAGAAAATCGTTGATAAAGAGCCAGTGGGTCTTCGGTAATCTTCGGTGTAAAATGTTTTTCCATATCGAGGTGACTACCCGTCTTCTGTTCTCAGACGCACGCAGACAAACACGATCATCAAATCACATTTATACACTATCCTATCCTGCCCTGCCCTGCCCTGCCCTGTCCTGTCCTCTTGTTGTTCTTCTCTTTCTGTGTACGCGGATGTTTAAGGTGTGAAGGCATTTGCTCACATCCGTGAAAACATGATCTTGGACTGGGTTTTACTCAATCCTCAGAAAAGAAATATCATTCACTAGTCCATTAAAGAGGACAGGTAACCTACAGGGTTAGTTAGAACTTTGTGGAAACAATATGTTAATCTCTATTTACAATTTTAACCGTGCACATAGGTCAACACACATATAGTCGAACAAACAATTACAAACATTAAGCGATCACAGAAGCGAATACATCCAAACCTACACATACATGCGCGGTACCCGGAATAAACCACCAACTCTCAGCTCTAGACAAGAGATCCAGAGAGAATTACTAAACAAGATTAGAACTGACGACAGAGATTTTCACTGTCTGAATAAGATTCTGACCAAAAAGATCGCTCAGTATAGACATTTCCTTAAGCCGCACTCTGAGATACTTTCCAACGACCTTTTGCCTCGATATCGAATGTCCTGCTCATCCATGTGCAACAAATCTTCTCCACTTCACTGCGCAAAACAAAGCTTTTATTTCTGTAAGAAGAACAAATGCATGATGGCTGCTCTTACATGCATAAATTATGTTGCAGACGACATTTTGTTAGATTTTTTAAGGGGTAAAGAAAGAAACAAAAAAGAGAAAAAATTCACAGCGTGCGCTAAAAGATGTTTGGGGCCAAGTGGATTGTCATAGTTTCAGTTCATTGAATTTGTCCAGACATGGCGGTCACAGGAAAGGTAGACTGGACACTGATTAACGGCTCCCTCGTGAAAAGTCGACAGTTAGCACCACAAAGCACCCATCTCTTCAGACAAACTTGATCGCCACAGTCTCCTTCCAAGTCCGCCATCTTTCACGAACGTTTACCAAAAGGTCACGACCCCTCACTGTGTTATTAACTCTCCATCCCATGTCGCCTGCTAGCCCCATAATCAGTAGCCAAGCACGAGGACAATAGACCGTAACATGAGCTACCTACAACATATACTGATGCTACGGATTACAGGCTACACCCGTAATCCTCTGATGTCCTCGATGGCGGCAAAGGTCTCCTGGGAAATCACTTCTTCAAGGTGACTGTTTCCTATGCTCAGCCAGACTCATTCAAATGAAAGTGTTGATTGCACGATGGTCGTTATCTAGGGAACTGCGACATTCATTTATAGCCGGGTAGACTGCGGCGCAGATAAATTTACCCACGAATTACGCAGAATGACTATGGACCAGACATCGACTTCTAATGGCATCCACAGTTGAAGGTTGATACAAAAACAGTCTTCTGACCCTGAATACAACACTTTTTTTTTTAATATGTGTTGTTCAACTGGTCCTTGAGATGGTATTTATGTGGAGTTTCTATCTGTCGCCTCTATAAAACTCAAACGACTTTTTTTATCATTTTAGAATTTTTCCTCGGAGGCTGATTCCTATTTTAATTTCTGTATCTTACCTCAAAGCTTTTTTTTTTTATAGATTGGTTGAGTTCAATATCATGTTTAATGCCTTAGAGGCTAAAGGTCAAAACAAGCCAGTTGACTTGCAAGGTCAACACGAATACCTGTCGGGGTTAAGGGGGGTGAGAATTTATGACAAGCCTGTTGCCCACTAACACGCCCCCCGTCCTGTGGATTAACAACTGTTTGTCACGTGGGCTCCAGGACTGGAATTCCCAGCATCCATGTATATAGGACAACATTTACCGGCGGTGGGTTACAAAGATGCTCTTCTAGGAAGATGATCAGTGTCCTACCGCAACATCCAATCAGCATTTAGCAATTTTGTTTTTAGTGCCGTGCGCAAACCGGACAAGGTGTGTGTGGAGTGGGCGAAGGTTTCGAACCTGCGCAGATTGGATTGTAGCATTTTTTTTCATCGTGAGCTTCTTTTACTAGCGACAAGATTTCAGTTTATTGACAAGGATAAAGAGCGATTTGAATCCAACAAAAGTTCCGAGTCACAGTTGCCTGCTCTTGTGGAAATACTCATTTTAGAAAGTGGATGATGCAAAGCAACACTATGGAAGCTAAGCAGGACTTAGTCCCACACTGTCTGCCTTTGTCTGCTTTTCTTTGTGAGCTGGTGGCTGCTGATATTGTCAACACCCTTCATCCCGAGTGAAGGGAACTGGAAAGAAGGGGATGAGTGGTTTGAGAGAATGAAACCTTCACTCATCTGAACCATAGGTGTCAGTAACTGATACATGAAAAACACACTATTCGCACAACTTTAGGCTCAATTTAATAATTGTAAGGGCTCTTATAATTTTTATAAAAGTATTATTTCTTATTTCTTGCTTTATTTATATATATATATCTTTTGACGGCAGTAACCACGTTAAAATTTAAAATCACAGGCAAAACATCTCTCCGTATATTTCTCTGTTTCTGCAAGGACCACCATCTCTACGTTCGTATGTCTCAGTAAAGGTTTCCGCTTTAACCACTTATGAGTGAGGACTGGACATGAATACCTGTCGCACTCCTCTTATTCAAGTGTCGTCTGCTAGTCAACAAATAATTTACAGAGTGTAGGAGCAGGTCTCGGATGGCGAGAGGACAAAGGCAAAGGCTCTCGCCAGCTGCCTCTCTACCTATTTATTTACTTATCCTGTGAATTGTCTAGCTCTACCTATTTATTTGTTTATTTATCCTGTAAGCTGTCTCTCTACTTATTTATGATTTTATCCCATGAACTGCCTATGTACCAGTTTATTTATCCCATTAAATGCCTGATTCTCTCTTCGTTTATTTATTTATCCTGGCGCCGCTTATGCCATCAAGCATGGCTTTAAATCCCTTCCGTCAACCTGTCTGTCTGCTTGTCCTTCAGTGTGTCAGTCTGTCATCTTAAAGTCTTAGTGAATGTAAAATTAACTGTCTTATCGACCTGTAACTGTGGTTCACGCAAACTGGTGCCCGGCATCTCTCTCTTTTTTCTCTCACTCTCTTTCTGTTTCACACGCACACACAGGCACCGTGTTCATCCTCACACACACACACACACTTACATCAAAGTGTCACCACTGTACGTATATTACAAGTTTGGATATATTTAAATGCACTTTAAAGGAAAAACTCAGATGCGCATCAGCATATCCACGCACGAGCACGCAAGCACGCACACACAAAAAGTTCTACATAACTAAAAAGAGAACTCGTATGAAATGAGAAAGCAAAAGCGAAAATAAAAAAAGAGAGAAAGAGAGAAGGATAGAGTGTAAGGGAAAAGGAGATACGTGGGAGTGAGAGAGTCAGAGAATTAATGAAGACATGAACATCTCGTGTCTTCTCTCAGCTATTTCTAACCGACTTCTGCTAATGTACCACAGCTGTGTATAAATAGTGAGTAACCCACGGCAGAAGGTTCTGGACATTATACCAAGTAAAATATATCATGACAAGTTATCCGCCCTACAGTCAGGTGCCACATGCATAGGAGATAGAGAGAGAGAGACAGAGAGAAAACACTGTTCCTCAGACAAGATCTGAACCTCGGACATTCGCTTCGCCCTGTGTCGGTGACGAGAATTTTAACCGTTGTGCCACCGTTGTGTCAGTTAGTGAACCTGCAAAATACTCTTGATGCCTGACGAAAATATATTTATTTCTTTTTTCCCTGGCTATGTCTTTCTTCTTTGATCAACTAACTGACAACGGCATCAAAAGGTATCGTCAGTCTACTGTCCATTTACAGCAGTACATGTAGTATGTTTGTGTGTTTGTGTGTGAGAGAGAGAGAGACAGAGGGAGGGGTAAATTAATGACTGCCCGACGTGTGTCCCAAACATCCGCTTATGCAAAAAGACGAGGCTGATGTAAATCATGGAAATTACTTTTTTTTAATATTTAACTCTCGGCAGCTTCGCGTGACAAGTGCATCAGTCTTCGTGACGGTTTTGAGGGCAATATTTCTAGTGTCGGCAAGACAGTCGCGAGCTGAGAGTACAGGCAGCTGTGAGGTCAGAGACCGGGGGCAGAGGTGAGGGGGCAGCTGTGTGTGAAGACACGTGGTGTGGGATGTGAACCTAGGCGTGACGGTTGTGGTGTCGGGCATAATGAGATGTGGGGTTGATGTGGGACACTTGTGATGCTGGACACAATAAAATGTGGAGCTGGAGGAGACAAAATGTTGTTGCGACGGACACGAAAGGACAGACAGGAATCCGCTGATCACAGGACGATTGTAATCACGTGATGATGCAGACTGATACTACTACATCATGAAACAGGGGGATTGGTGAAATATTCAATGAAGTGTACTTTAGGTGTCCATACTCACACATCATCCTCCCACCAACACACACTCTTACTTGAGTATGCACGAAGGATGTGTGTGTGTGTGTGTGTGTGTGTGTGTGTGTGTGTGTGTGTGTGTGTGTGCGTGTTCACAATTATTTGAGTCTGTCTGCTGCAAAAGCTACATCATTTGACCATAGCCTCAAACAGCAATATTTTCCCCCAGATATCTGAATATCTGCCGACCAAATATTAAAGTAAGTATTCACCATTAAACTGATCTCTACGATCAAATACGAACAAAGCTTAAATTTCATGC
>SRHC01001422.1:911242-960912 GCA_004794325.1 Pomacea maculata | reverse complement strand
TGACCATAGCCTCAAACAGCAATATTTTCCCCCAGATATCTGAATATCTGCCGACCAAATATTAAAGTAAGTATTCACCATTAAACTGATCTCTACGATCAAATACGAACAAAGCTTAAATTTCATGCGAATTTCTATTTTTAAATGATCTCCCACTATTCCATCGTTACTAAATAAACTCAGTCAACCGCTTGGCCATTTCCGCTGTCATCTCCTAATTTCTCCCAGACCTTCCTAACTTTCTCTTCAACAAGTTGTTTGTCAACAGACTGTGTCAGTGTTGATATTATACCCTCGCAGTGTGTACACATCTCAGATACTGAAATAAACTTCTCCAGAATAAAAAATATTTGTAAAAAGATTTCCGCAAATCGTCAGCAGAGGTAAATGTTTGAGTAGTTAATCTTTGACAGAGGAGGTTCCTTAAACAGAGAAATTTGTGTAATGGTATGTATACTGTATACTCTAGCATGTGTTGAAATAAAAAAAATGCCAGATGAACACCGACTATGCTAAAAGAAAATTGAGAATAAAATGTACTCAAACACAATTATAATTTTCAAATAGAGAACAGAAATTTATTAATTTACCAAAAGTCACTTAAGATGTTTTTTAATGAAAAAAATAATCATAAGAAGCAAGACTCGATATGTATAATATGTATTTAATCTTCTGACTTACTTGATATTTTTGTCCGAGATAAGCCCCTCGGCCATGACTCTCTCTATGGCCAGGGCGAGGTAGCCCACGCTGGAGGATGCACTGAGCAGGTATCTCTTGCCATCCTTCACAGGCTCCTTGGGTGCCAGCCACAGCACGTGCAGGTCATTGGGGTCAGCGACAGGGTCACAGCTCGCCTTCGTCAGTATGCCGAGCAGGGCCAGGAGCGAAACCCGGGAGATCCTGTCGACCAAGTACATGACTGAAGCCTCACTTTGTTGTCCTGGTGGGTCTGGCCAGAAGGAAGGAAGTCTTCCGAGAATTGTATTTTTTTTTTATACTGTGTTCTTTTTTTTTCTAAACACGCCGGCCTTTCACAATACTAAAACCATTTGAAGTCTTTCCTCGGACAAGCGAGGACACCAAGGACTTATTAGATCTTCCTTCACCTACACTGTAGTTGTCGAGGGTGTCATCACTGTAAACAAACTTGTTTGCCGAACTTTGACAGCATAGTCTCTGCACTTGGTAGTCCTCTCTCACGGCTGAAACATCATCAGGTGTTCGTAATGCAGAGTTTTAGCAGTGAGGTTAGCAGTGAGGTTAGCAGTGAGGTTAGCAGTGAGGTTAGCAGTGAGGTCAGTCAGCAAGTTCCTGCCTCGCGGTGTACTTGTCTCGTTCTGTTCAGTCGCAAGTCTCGTCGGATGAGAAACGAGTCAGTTGTAGCACGTGTCCTGCTGCCTAGGAAACCGGATTACTAAAGAGGCGAAGTCTTCCTCTACTGAGACAGACAAGCAGCGACAGGATGTGACGTCACATAGTCCCGCACGGCCAGCTACCGCTAAGCCTGCGGTCTGGTGCTCCGCGAGGCTGAGCCAGTTAAGTCTGGGGCCAACACTTGCATTACGAGGCAAGGGGAGACCCTAGATTGTTCCTCTATTATTATTGTTGTTGTTGTTCACCCTGCCATCGGTGCGATGTGTCTAGCAGAGACCTGTACATGACTGCCACCTCTCTACGTACAACAGTATCCCAGCTTCTGGAATGTACCCCCCAGGGACCACCACAGGTCACATAAATCACACGGGACTACGGGTGAGGGTTAGAAGGCGGGGAAGGAGGCAGCAAGCGAGTTAGCAAACCAACACACGCGTCCGTCGACAGGAGAGGAGAGATATTGTGTAATTGATTGGCGACACCCCGCATCAGAGACAATCAGCGCGCTTCCTCAGGTCAAAGGTCTTGACCTCTCTTCTTACCCTCTCCCTCCTCCCCACTTACAAGCTCTCTCCAACATACACACAGAGCTTTCTGCAATTCTCGCTACAGACCTCGGCTAAAGGAGAAAAAGAAAGAAACAACGGAAGAAGGAAAAATCCAGGAGAGAAAATTACTTGGTTACTCCGGTAGCATCGCCATACGTCGGGCCACTCGCCTCTCGAAGACCGAATCCTTTCAGGAGTCCTTAGAGTCAAGACTCCTTTCTGTCAAGTGTCGGAGGCTTTCATGACCAAACCCACTTATGAGCCAGCACTCTGCCCGCAGAACGCCAAGATTCTCTGCACGGACCTTGCCCGGCGCTGTGCTAGACGGAGAAAGACTTGTGTCACGTGATCTTCCATTCTGACCCCAGCCTACCCCAGCCCCACTGCTCCGGTGTGATAAGTGGCGACAAAGCCTGCCTGTGTTTGTAGTACAGCCCTGGGCTGGCGACCAGCTGCGCGAATCCACGGAGATTCCCGGGCTCTCATCTCCAGACAACGTAGTGGAGACGTAGTGGAGACGTAGTGCGCTATCAGGGGCACGTTACACCACGTGCAGTGCGTTATCTGCATTACTGTAACCCATTACACTTATTATTAGGACTCGGTAATGTATTATTATAATTAACATTACATTTTATTTTGGGACTCGCCGCATGCACTGAACAAGCTGTGGCATTACACGACACTGCATTTATCATTATTGTTGATTAGCCTTATAATTAACACGTTAACATATTACAGTCATTAAAACCCACTGCATATGTTGAGATGAGTTATTACACTGTACTACATTGTCTATGTGACATGTCGCCTCGCTTGTAGGATTTGCTACCCGTTTAAGGATGCGTTACACGCATTATTACAACGCATTACAGTTTTGATTACAACCAGCCCTGAGGTCCATTATTATAATTAACATTTGATATTTCTCAAAGTCTTTCAACGTATTATGTCACTGATTAAGCACCCGACTTCCTAATTCTTCTATACATTCATTTCGGTATTATTTATTGTACGGCCCAATACGCATCCTTCAGATGACTGTATGTGTGATGATGGTGACTCAGGAAGTCAGTGGCAGAACACGTGTCAGTCGTTTGTAAAGACACAGATATACAGTGCCATTGCTTTTGGTATCAAGCAGACACACATCACGGAAAACTTCTCATCACTGTTGTGGAAAAAAAAAAAAAAAACACGCGGACGAAAGACTGATAAGCTCTGTTGCTCACCCGATGACCTTTGTGTGATGGCCATTACAGCCTTCAGTAACTACCTGCGGCTTCTTGAAGCAACTTTCTTCATCGTTATTCTTGTTTTATTGTCATCTTCGCTGCTCGATCGATTGATGCGGGATAATGTTTTGTAATTAGATGTCACACTATTTCTCCATGACGGTTTGCCGGCTTGATGCCACCCACACACGAACAGCAGATGAGCATCAACACACGAACAACGGCACCTGCTGCCTGGCACGTGACATGACAGTGATAATGGCCGTACTGAAACTTGAAATATCAGACTAACATTCAGCTGGGCAGTACAAAACCAGTTGCCATCAAAGAATTATTAGTGTTAGTTTTGAAAAACTCTTCTAATTACAAAAGTCAGGCTGTGGAAACTCACCTTTCTTCCTGCCTCACCCTCCAGACCCCAGCTCGTCCTCTTGGTTCTGGCTTTGACTTCACATTCCCACACTGAGGTCTGCTGACCACCAAACATTTGCATGTACTGGTTCTTCTGCTTGCAACACTCTGTCAACCTTGTCTGGCCGCCTCATTGAGTTCAAGTAGCTGCTTAACACTCACCTCATTAACACGACTTTAATCACTACCCCGCCACATGAACTGTCTTCATGGGATGAGTGAGCTTGACAAGTCTCGTACACTGAGCTCCAGTACAGCAAGGACAGAAGTAACTTAAGGTCGGGTGGAGATGTACACCCGTCTACAATACACACAGTCGGTGTTAGTGTTAGCAGTCTCTCACATTACACTCTCGTGTTTACCTCGTGTACGAGGCTCGGCGACTAACGGTAATCATCGAGTGCTGGGAGAGGGAAGGGAGAACAAGAGAAAAATCTGGAGAACACCGGGGGTGACATTAAGTAAGGCACGGAATTCCGCTGTTGCTCAACTGTTTGGGGTCACTGATGACTGTGGACATATTTGCTAGACATGTGTTGCCACGAAAAGTACTTTTGTTAAGCTTCTGCTCTCCGTGTTGTTGTTGTTATTATTATTATTTTTTGCTATGAGGTTATCATTACTGTTGGGGGAATGATTTAACGATATGCTTAATTTAGGCTTTGTGATATCCGTTTGTGTGGCGGAGTATTTATGTGAGTGAGAGAGAGAGAGAACTGTAAGTATGAATGTCTGTGTCGTTTTTTGTTTGGTGGGGAAAAGGAATATGGAAAAACGAGGAAGGGAGAGTAGGCAGAGGAGGGAAGAGAGTGAATAGAAGAGAAAGTAGGAGGGAGAAGAGAAGTAGGAAGTGAAGGAAAGAAAATGAAGAAGAAGAAGTATAAATGTAGAGAAGAGCAGAAAATAAAAATTAATAGAGAGAGATAAAGGAGGGAACAAATATTCAAAGTCTATAAACATCACACCGCCCACGTGTTTACCTTGACTACAAGATTTCAAAGCCAAACAAAACAGTGAGCAGTGAGCAGCTTAAGCCCTCAATCCAAGCCAAAATCTGATTTAAGAAAATACTGACAATCTTCGGTCTCAATCAACAAATGAAAAAAAAATGAGGATCAACAGACAACGGTCGACGTAAAGCGCCCTCGTCTGTACAAAGGGAGATCACTCACAAAGTAAGCTCGGCTGTCATAGCGTGGAGCGGAAATGGCGTCCTCGACTGTATCCGCCGTCAAGGCCAACAAATCACCATTGGGTTTGCAGAGTTTTTGTTTGTTTATTTTAATGCGCACCTTCTCCGTATAATGTGCTAAACAAAGTGGCGAGATAGCACACGTGATAACAACCGCCATTAACGACGGACAGGTGAGTGGAAACTGGACACGGCATCACCGGAAGTGGCCGCCCGGTGTGTGTCGTGGGTAAACACTCGCTTGTCACCACTGCAGTGAGCGGCTAGGGGTTCAGATCTCGTCTCTGTATGTGACACCTGTTCGCAGGGCTGAGTGTCTGGGGGGGGGGTGTTCTCCAAGTACTTCGGTTTCCTCCCCTGCTCCTTCTCACACAGTGGGAAATTGTCGCAAGGTGGAAGCACTTTCCTACTCAATAAACCATCCAGCCACCATCACAGGAGATCGTAGCCACTCACTGTTCACAGCACTCACAGCGACCAGTGTTCCCCCTCATGATGGTCACGTGGTCTTCGCTTCAAGATGTTAGTCTGGGTCTCAGCTGCTGAAGCTGCGATGCTGCTGAATCTGTCCTTTCTCTTGTTCACTGTAGTGTGGTGTTGGCTTCGTGTGGATGACATGGATGGTCTCTTGGGGGAGCTATCCTCCTCCCCAAGCTGTCAGCTGCCTCATTGTTGAGGACATTTGAGGGGGATGGGCTCTCTCTGTCGTTCAGTGGATTGTTGCCAACAAAAAGCTAGAGCAGCGTTCGTCAAGCAAAGGTTTATTTGAGATTATGGACCAGGTGCTCGGTAAACAGCTTGTGTTTCTTGTGTGGTGACTGTCAGTGTTCGTGGCCCCTCGTGCACTGCGCATTAATATGGCCTTCATACCGGGAAATGAGCTCTATAAATCATTTATCCTTCTTCTTCTTCTCCTCCTCCTCCTCATCATCATCATCATCATCATCATCATCATCATCCTCATCATCATCATCATCATAATTTCTATTTCTATTTCTCTCCCTACCTATCTCATTCTAAACAAACTATATTATTGTACTTACCTGCAGGTGTATCTTTGAGATCAGGTTCAAACAACAAAAGATAATTGTTCTCAAAACTTCCTCATTACCTGCTCAAGACCTGTACTGAATGCGAAGTGTGTCTGCTCACCTTTTCCCTTTACTGTCGGAAGTCGATGTCTGAGTTGAGTTTTGGGAGGAGAGAGTTCTAAAATATGCTCACCCTTTCATTCATTGATTCATTTGCTGGTTAATGAATTTTACTGATTAATCAATTCGTTCATTAATTGATTTGTTAATTCTTGTTACCACGTGTTTCTTACTCGCACATTGGTCTCCTCTACAAAACACCTGTATAAGAGAATCCTGTTTGAGTACAAGGAACAAAATAAAAGACAACTTTGCTGGAACTGTTACCGGACTAAAGTAAAGTGAGTCAGACAAGACTGACCTCGATATGGAGATAACGGTCGGTGTGAAGTACAGACGGACTGAAGGTAGGAAGGTAGAAGCAGGGTGTAGCCCTATGACAACCTTGCCACTCGGCTGGTGCGCAGTTGATGGTCATAACGAGCAGACACACGGGTGTAAATGCTATTCTACTCTAGGGTGGGAGTCCCACCCAGTGCTGATCTTGTCTCTGTTGTCGCCACACTTCATGAACACACCCGTGTGGACGCCAGTCGAGGGCAGCTCACGGCCACGACACAGAGTTTTGCAAAATTGTTTATCAATTCTGTGTTTTCCAGAAAGCAGAAGATCAGTGTTCCGGAAAAAAAAGATTGTCCGACGATGAGTAGTGATACATGGATGAATAGCTTAGGTAATATCAACGATACTGCAGGTTCATCAAATGACACGGATGAACGATCTCAACAATCGTAACATTAAACTTTTGATATTTGTCTGAAATTTGAGATTTACCTAAGCATTTAAATCCCGTGATTGATAAGGTAGTTATTTTATTTTATTTTATTTTTTGCATGGAGACTTAGTCGGTTGTGTTTGTCAGACGGAAACCAAAAAAAAAAAAACCAAAACAAAACAAAAAAAAAAAAAAAAACCAAAACAAAACAAAACAAAAAAAACAAAAAAACCAAAACAACAACAGCAAAAAACCCAAAACAAAACAAAACATGAGGCTGTTTCTGAACATCACGTGACTTTAGACTTTCTAGAGCTGCTTTTCAAACTCGCTGAAACTTGCGTCTGATTCCATAAGCGCTCTATTTTTTTTTTTATCTTTTGTGCTATATATAAACACATATTGATAAGATGCTCGTTGTCACAAGGGTGGATCATCGTGTAGAGACACAAAGCCCATACCTGATGATCCCACCCTCAGAAGTTACTGTTGACGATGTTGATCACCCCGCTAATTGTAGGCTATCAAGCGGTTTCCCTTAATGGTACAGAATCTTCTTCATTTGATTGTGTTTTCTAGTTTTGCCTTGTTTTACGGGGAGAGAGGTAGTAATTTTCTGTTGATAATATCAGCCGTTGTTGATGACCATGCAAAGGCTTTTCCACAGTGTGCGATACATCAACATGTGTCTGCGCACATCACGGGAAGTACACAGAAACATACGACTGATCTCAGCAGCTGGAGTAGGAACAGGAGCAGCTGAAGCAGACATGATACAACGACAATACCTTGTAACATCAGACTCACTGTCAGCTTTCCAGATGCTGAAAAACAAATAATCTCACCATCACTACAGACTTGGCAGGCCTCCTAGCGTGGATTTAGTGGCACCACGGGGAGGTCACCAAGACAGTGAAGGTTGACTGGCCGCGGTTCAGCTCTCGTCTTGGGCACGCTGTTCTTTCTCTTCATGTGCCGTCTGTTTACAGGGATGACTGCCTTGCCGTGATGTAACCTTAGTTGCTGGCTCAGGGTAAAAGATCAAAACCCCAAACCTCCTCCACCTCCATGTTCAAGGAACGTTAACTGGGTATCAACAACAGTAACCACCCCTACCCACATGAGCAAGGAACGATAACTGGGTACCAACAACAGCAAGCAACACCTGCGGCGTAATAGATCAGAGACCCTTTCCCACACCTTTCTTGGCCCCATCCTCTCCTCCCCCTTCCTTCCATATCTTTCTCAAGATCTCTCTCGTTCCCCCCACCCCCCCCCCAACTCCCACTGTGCACTTTCCCCTTCTATACACAACAACAACAGTTGAGTACACATAGATACAACTGGAAAAGACATAATTATCACAGGCTTCCAGAGCGATAGCAACTGTCAGGATGGCCGAGCGGTCCAAGGCGCTGCGTTCAGGTCGCAGTCTGGTTCTCCAGGCGTGGGTTCGAATCCCACTTCTGACAAATTTTTTGTTTTGACATGAATAAATAATAACATTCGCGACATGTGCTGAGCTTTGGAAAATTTACTATAAACAAACGCAGCTTGTAAGCCAGTCCTGCTGAACTGTGATTAGAGTTAAGGAGTGCTTACCTCTCTTTTAGTTTACTTGTATAACTTTTGTAACAACAGATAAGGTCAGGTTGGGCGCGACTGCATATTTTCCAAACTCTGGCGAAAGATTAAATTACTATTAAAAAGGAAAGTATGAGAGCCTAATGAGTGTGTCTAGCACACGGCATGTAAAAGGCGGAACCTAACGTCCTCCTTCCGCCATCTTTTATCTCCTTCTGATAAATGAGGTACACATGTTGGAGGAAGGACATCGGCTTGAATCTCCGTTAGCTCCGGAAGCAATGGCAATAACCACCATACTTTGAAGCCTTCTTTGCAACTAAACTAAGAAACAAACAAAACAATCCCCTCCCCTCAAAAAATAAATAAATAAACGAAAGCAAGCATGTGGAAAATAAATAATGTAATAAATAAAAACTACCATCAAACAAAATCTTTTCCATCGTAGTGCCCAGATATAAGTCACCTTGCTGTACCAAAGTCTGGTGCTTGTCTCCGAGACAAGTCGAGAGCAGTTGTCAGTTAGGTCTGTAGCGTCCTCCACATCGCATCCCTCGCCATGGACACGTTAGGCGAGGAGCCGCGTCCCTCCGGGAAGATGGATTATGCTCCTTGCACTTGCCCCGAGGATGCAAATAGATTTGTTTTTCAGTAATGAAGTCAACAATTTCCATTTTCTGAGCAAGTTGTCCGGGACCAGAGGAGGTCATTGAGGGGCAAATGATAGTCAGATGGCAGCACTGGAGTTCAGTGGGGCGGGCCGGTCGGAAAGCATCTGGACGGACTGTCAGTTGTGTTGTTTGAACATCATTTACAGACCAGCCTCACTCTCACTTCTGTCTAGTATTGCCAACACTTTGTATACTCTCCCCATCAAACAGAAATCGCTGTCAAACATTTGAGACAAGTATGTTTGAGAACTTTCAAATTGCGATGCAGATGACTGGGTTCAGTTTGGTCCTGTTGGGTCACTGAAGCGTCAACAGTCGAGTGAAGATGTTACTCAGCCACTGGTTTACACTGACCTCCTTAGGAACTCTTGTCAGTCAGTCAGTCAGTCAGTCAGTCAGTCAGTCAGTCAGTCAGTCAGTCAGTCAGTCAGTCAGTCAGTCAGTCAGACGTCTGCTGAAAGAACAGCTAAATATGTAAGTCAGTTGATTATTGTACACAGTGGTTTTGAATAAAAGTTAAACATGTCTGTCAGTTAATTATTATCTGGACTGATTGGGGTTTCACGCTGAGCCAGCAACTAAGGCTAGGACAGTTAATCTTCGCTGTATTGACCTGGATTTCAGTTTGTCTGTACTGTCATAGATCTTGACTACAGGTGAACAGCAACCACAAGGTATTATTCCGTTAACTGTTTATTGCAGTCAGTCGTCTCAAGCGCTTAGAATGTTACTTTTATGACTGAAGACATCAAAATGTAGGAGAGGAAAATAACAGGACTAGCATGAAAGTTCTCAAATTTCATCAGACGAGACAGAAAAACATGTCTGCACACCTGAGTGGTTGGTACTCAGTACCTGCTCGGTGATCACGTTCTCGTCCTCACTTTGACCTTTCGGCATTCAGGTGACCCTCGTGCACTTTCTTACTTTGTTTGTGAGAAACATTTCTTTAAAAAAACCCCACTAAGATTATGTGTAATGTTATTACACGTGCGTGCGTGCGCGTGTGTGTAAGTATGTGTAAGCAGACTGTGTACACGTACACATTCCATTACTAACCACTCATTGCTTCAATAAGAAAGGCCGACAATTTATCATAGGTGGTGGAAGCATTTGTGGAGAGCCTTAAAAGCTCTAATTGGAGTTGACATTGTGAATAGCAGTATAAATTATCATTTTATCGACTTGTTCATTGCTTTCATTTGTATACTTGTTAATAATTGTGAATCACAAGGCGCCATACATTAGCACGTGGTGTTTTCAAGGGATGTAATGTATGGTAAAGCTCCAGAGGGTGAAAATTTTTACTAATGATTGAGTTTTGTTCGGTGTAAAATACTATTTTACCAAAGCCATTCCGCTGTTTAAATACACGACTACAAACATCACTGTGCACATAAAACATGTCTATCACGATTGTACTTTGATGTGTTATTATTAAGCTTTAACCAGTTGGAGATGACATGTCAAACTAGGTGTGCAACAAATTGTGCCACGAGTTGGGCGACAGTCTGTGATGTGTTTGTAGGCGTGTGTCCTGAGGACGGAGAAAGTATTTCCACCAAGAGTGTGTCTTGCACTGAGCTTTAACCAGACATTACAGCTAAACTGCAGACCGCCAGGCCTTTAAACTTAACAACAGTAATGTTTTGCGACTCAGATGTTGGAGGTTGGTAAGCTGGACTACCACGCCTATCCCCCTTCCCACAACCCCCCGTGACGCCCCGAACCCTCCCCCCTCTCCTCCCCCGTCGCCATGCTCATCGAGTCCTCTTCCTGAAAGTGCCCTCCCATGGCTGCACTAAGCATGGTAATGAGCGCTCGTGCAAAGTGGCGGAGGGAAGCGCCTCACGCGCCCTGCACGCGCATTGGTAATGACAGGAGATGGCGCTGCCAGCGCTCTTCCTGAGCGATGAGCAGATGGATGACGAATAATGCAGTCACTTATAAGGGAGGGTTTGATGTGAAGGCCGACATACTCAGCCAGTAAGTGCCTCGCTTACCTCCCCTGGCTCACTATTTCATCGCCGATTCTCTGCCCCTTCATCCCCTTCCCCACCTCCTCGCTCCCTCCCTACTTCCCTGTGTGCGGTTGTTTTTGTGAACGTGCACGAGGTGTGTGTCTGAGCACACAGTAGTCTGTACAGTCTGTTCCGTACAGTGTGTGAACACCGTTAGGTGAGGTAGAAGGATGGCGCGCCCTGTGTGTGCGTGCATGCGTGTGTATGTGTGTATGTGAGGGGGAGAAAGATTGTGTGTTGCGTTGTGTGTGTGGCGTGATATGTCTGTTTCTGTCTGTGAGAGAAAATGTGTGTTGTGCGTGTGTGTCTGTGTAAGAGGGAGTGTGCGTTTGAGAGGGAGTGTGTGTTTGTGGTAGAGTGCGTGTGCGCGAAAGAAAATGAGTATGGGTTCGTGTGTGTGTATGTGTTCTTTATTAACGTAGACAGTCAAACTGATTTTTTAGCAGAAATATGACAAAAATTTGGCCTAGAAAATAATAAAACGAATCACACTAAACATTACGAAATTAAAAATCTATGATGTGGTAATTATGATCTTAGTACATATTGATATAATTTAATGTGCCCACACTCACAAATTTTAGAGAGAGAGATTGGGGGGAAGGGGTTATTAGTGTCCACAGGAAACAGAAATCCTTGTTTAAATGAAGGGGAAGGCAAGGAATCCCTCAGCCCCATTACTCTGCAGGTCTTGCACACTTGACAGACTTCACTGGAGAGTCAGTCAGGCTTCATCCAGAAATTCACGGCGATAACTTAATTGTGTGTCGCTTTTTCTGGACAGAGGGCGATGTTCTGTCTTCCAAACCTTTGCTTTCTGCTAATGTTGTGATGTCAGCTTGGAGTGCACAAATCTTCTACAGAGCACAAGCCACTACCCTGCTACCCACAGGTAAATAAGGAGAGATGGATAATTTACAGTCTTATTTGCATTATCAACCCAATAACAGTCAAGACTCGGTAAGACATCTCGACTGAGGTGTTTCATCATCAAGTTCAGAATTACTGGCGGTAACTTGTGATGACACTTGATAACGTAAATAAACAACATAAACTGTTGTGAAAATGGTGGCTGGATCACAGCTACAGGACTGAGACTGGGAAAGCAAGTTTAACCTTTTAAAAGTGTTGTTGTTGTTGTTGTTGTTGTTGTTGTTGTTGTTGTTGTTGAGCTTCGCACGACCTTCAAAATAAATGTTAAGAGGAAATAAAATAGGCAAGGACATTTTGTATGGCTGCTGAACAAATTGACAGAGGAAGGGGGACTAAGGGGGAGGTGGAAGGATGAGGAGTGAGAGGGACAGAGGGAAAGAGAGGAGGGAAGAGAAAAGGTAGGGAGAGAGAAAGAAAGGATAAAAGAAGGGACGAAGGAAGAGAAAGTAGCACATGAAAAGAGAGAAGAGAGAAAAAAAAAACGAAATAAATGTGTCTGAGGTCGTGGTTAGAGAATGAACGCTGGGTGAAGACTAAGAGTTGTATCTCTCTCTACTCTTTCTCTCAGCATGTCAGATTTATTAGGAATTCCTACTGTAAATAGATGCTTAACGGCAGAAGTCACGCAGTCTGCCATAAAAAGTGACGATGACTGAGAGGAACGGATGAATAAATAAGCGAACGGAGATATCTGGAAAGTGAATTTCAGGCACGGAACGTTTTATGGGAGGTAACTGCAGTATGAACACCTTCAGTCGTCCATGATTCTCTTGAGATTGCGTCCCTTGCCTTTCTCCCTGCTTACCGCGTGTCGCCTGCCTGTCCGTCTGTCATTTCTCAGTCCGCCTTCCAGCCTCTGTATGTATGTGTTTTTTGCTATAATTTGAGGGTATCTGAATCTTGATTTGTACAGATGTAATTAAATACACTGGACTGTCCAATTAAAATATTGTTTAGATGACCCAAGGGTTGGTTTTTGTTGTAATTATATAGTTTTATCATTGGCGCTTCCTCTCTATGACTGTGTTCATCTGATTGGAGTTTCCACACTGTTTCGCGTATGTTTTAAATACATTTTAAGCTCATAAAAAGTTGAGTAATGTTATAAGATTGTGCTTCATGCTGTAATAAAAAAAGGGAGACAATCACTTTATTGTTTTGATCCCTAGGGAGCATAGCTTGGTGACACTCGTCACGAGGAATGTGACCCATCGCCCACTTTATACACAGAAAGCCATGTATGGCAATGTGGTATTGAGTCCAAGTAATTGCCACAACTTTCTTTAAACTACTTACTGAAGGGTTATTTCAGTTTTAATAGCTCTACCGAATATAGTTTCGGCTGCCATCCAGCTGGGAATGCCAGAGAGCGTGGTGGACAGGGAATAAATCAGTCATGAAAGGTAAGAGAGTGCAAGCTCCATTTATTGCAGCTTGATCCAACGCCTGGGCTGTTGGTGGAGGTACTTGACGTCTGTTAACCATACTTCACACCACCTTGTCAACTGTCGTGTGATTCCCACTGCACCACGAAGTCTTCACAACCCGAGAAAAGAGAATCCAAGATGGTGCGCGACTTTCCTCACAATAAACTTGTTAAATGAACGGATCTATGTGAGTATGTATGTCTGAGGTTGTAGGTTGTTTTGGATAATCGTTGCTTTGTAGTCAGAACATAGAAAGGTCTAGTTTTCATGACTTGTTGAGGTCGTGTAGTCAAGAGGAGAAGAGTGTCTAATGTTGCTTAATCAAGAGGATGAGCTTTGTCGTGTTTGTGATGTCAGACCGTAGAATGGTTGAGGGTTGTGTAGTCAGGACGAGAGGACAGACGCTCGGCAGCTCAGAGTTCGTGTCTCCTCCCGAAGCGGACTGAACCTGCCCCCTACTCCCACACCTCCCACACCTCCCACCACCTCCCCATGCCCGCCTGTCGCGCGGACACAAAGCAACAAATTTAACTGCCTGTTTCAAGTGTTTAACAATTTCTTTGCGTGAGATCGTCTGTCAGGTTGCTGGTAGAAAATCTTGGGCACAAAAATAACCCAAATCACGGTGGGAGGAGGGGGGAATGTGGGATAGTGAAAGAGCAAAAGGAACAGAAACATAGAGGAGAAAAGGACTGATAGACATCAGTCCTACAGTTTCGCCTTCATTCCATCTCTCGGCTGAATTCATGTGACGGACAAATATCAGAAAGAATACATATTAAAATATACAGTTAGAATTTCAGTTTACAAGAGTAAAAATAACTATCATCTTTAAAAATAAAAAGGGATAATTAACCCGCCAGACTGAAAATGGAAAAATGTGGAATCGGACACCCCGCCCCAGACTGTCATTGTCCTCTATCGTCGTTAGTCGCTGATGTTAGGCAACAAGTCATCATGGCTGCCGGGTGTCGTGGCCAGAGGTGAGAGCACAGTCTCTTGTGGCTTTATTGGCTGACGTTAGGCAACGCGGCCCTCTGGCTGGCTGGATGGCTTCACGGCAAGATGGAGAGTACAGGCCCTTGTGTCGTCTTTGCTGCCGTCAGGCAACGCGGCGCTGTCGTCGGCGTTATGACTGCTGGTTGAGAGCACGATGTCAATGCTGCCTGACTCCATTCCTTGACAGGATCGTAACCCTGAACACCACTTCAGCTTTTATGTGCAGGTCGAAACCTCGGTACAGTGGGTGTGTTGACACTGTTTGAACAAGGGGTTCAGAAGGGTTATTACCGCATTCACGGACATAAAAGTGTCTGAACACATCAAATGGTCAATACGGTCTACGGACAACCCTACGAGATGCGACAGATCCTTGAAGAGGAGTGTTAGAAGGAGATGAAAAAAGGAAGAAAGACCAGCAGACCCACCACGTGGCAGGCTACAACTGTTTCTTGCAAACGAGAACCTAGACGAGATCTTGAAAGACACATTCCCATCTTGACTACTTTTGTGTGGACACGGCGTCGTTCACATCAGTTCCAGTCTCAGCGTCTTCAGTTCCTCGGGTAACGAGCTAAGATGGCGGCGAGGAGCTGAACCGTCAAGCAAGATGGCGCTTGCCTTGGGCGTGAGGTGAGGTCACCGTGACCCACCCTGGCGCCGCCGAGCACTTCTCACTGATAAGTGACTTGGACATCTTGTGCGCATGCTCGGTGCATACAAACTCATGCGGGGTGGGTGGGAGGGAGTGGGTGAGGAGACATGGGAGGGGTGGTGCTGACGGGAAGAGGTTGGAGGACCCTGACGTCTCCTCTTTATGTTAGTTCGCCAGGTGTGAAGAGGGCAGTCGCCTCAGAAAGTGACAGTCTGCACCAACATGCTCCCGTGAGCTCCATAAAGTGTATTAAGACAAAGTATTATATTTGCATTTTTGTCGAAGCGTGCAAGGCAGACGCCTGTCCTCTCTCTTCTCTTTCTCCTCTCTTTTTTGCTGCAAATATTTTAGTGTCCTAATCAAGACAGAAGGTTAAAGGCCTAATAAGGATATAGTTCGGCGGATACTTGTAAGGAGCGTGCTCCTAGACATCACATTTTTTCTCTGAGTCAGCTGTTTGTGGGGGAAGACGTGGGAGGGCCCTCTTTCTCTCACTGCCTTACCTTCCCCAAGGATGGTGTCAGGTACCAACAGCTGGGTCAACTGGGAGATATTCACAGCACCACCTGCCAGTCTATCTACTCAACTATCTACTTCCCCGATTCAAATGCAGACATAACTTAAAATTAACGTATTAATCAATGCATGATTTTAAATCTGTTTGCACAAACATCAGGAACAAATGAAGGACTCGTGTGGCACGCGACACCAGATTAACCGATCAAAAAAATAAATAAATAAACCTATGGCTGTCACCAGGTTCATTAAAAGCAGCTCATTAATGGCGCACACTCCCCGTCCCACTTCTATCTCATCAGCTCCACTCTCCTCTGTTTGGTGAGATCTTATCCGACACCTCTGTTCAAGCACCTGAGCATGGCGCCCACCGAGCCATCCGAGTGACTCTTTTGTACTAAAATTAATCATTATTTGTAATCGATGAATGCAAATACATTCCTTTTTTAATATCTGCTGCCCTGTCCTTCCTCCCGCAGTTTCCGCCTTAATCTGTGTGTAGAGAGAAACCCAGTCTTATGAAAAAGCTTTTTGAAAGCATAAAATCCGATAGAAGCATGGGATGAAGAAGGAAAAAGAAAGTATATAATTCTAAGAAGAAGAAGATCGTATTTATATATTGCTTGAACAAAAGAACATTCTGGAAAGAAATTCTTCAGAACACTGAACCGATTACAAACTACAAAAGCAAAGTGCGGGGGATTGGGAATTGGGAAAGGGAGATAATGGGAAAGGGGGAGACCACCCACTACTAGAGTTATTTACGAAGGAGGTAGGTCTTAAGGCTAGCCGTAAAAGCTTGACTGGCGTGAATAAAACTTTCATCGTGACCAAAGCCAACTGTGGCACTCGCTGCCGACACCACAACTACAGCAGCTACCGAGGCTGTGACCGGACGAGTGCGGCGTTTTACGAGCACTTTGGTTGCCCGGCCTCCAGGGTGGCACCATCACAGCTTCTAAATTTAGAACCCGCCATGCGACGTGCAGCCGTTTAACCACCCAGACATGAGAAGTATAGTGAAATCTTCCACTCCAAACACATTTACGCCGGGGAGGGACCTCGCTAAAAATAAAGTCTCCTCCGCATGCCTCTCCCCGGGTGAGTCGTGGTCGATGTCCTTTCATGGCCACCCCTGGTGCCCACGCAGATGAGAGGGTAAGGAGCGTAGCTCCAGCAGCAACTAAAGTATTTCAAGGTATAATAAACACTCAGTCACATAAAAGCCAGGCGGCCAGCGAAACCTTCTGTCCAGCGTCCATGTACCTCTGTGTCTAAAGACGAGTTTATTAGGGGAAGTAAATTCTGAGTCTTACATTCTTTTTTTTTTTCTCGTCACTTCCCACTGATGAGAATACTGCTGAGATATATATATATGTGTGTGTGAAAGTAAGAAGCTTGGCCAGAAGCTCTAGGATAAGATAAAACGGTTTTCTTGTCATAACCATGAACTTCTCGCACTCAGTAATCACCTTCGTCATATGTTTGCGTGGAACATAACAAAGCTATACAGGAAGCAAGGACTGAAAAATATTCGCATATTAACAAATAATAGGACAGATCTTTATAGCACCTGTTCTCTGCGTGTGTTTGATGTCTGTGGGTCCATCAGTGTGCGTGTACGCGCGCGTGTGTGTGCGTGTGTGTGTGTGTGTCGCCTCTTACATGCGATACAATGACATGCCATCGCACACTCCATTTCACCAAAACTTGATCACACCTCGCGTGCTGCAATATTATTATTACTTGTATTATTTGTACATTAATAACGTGAAGACAGCAAGGGCGAGTAATTCTGCGCGGCCTTGTGTAAACGTCACGTGCGTGCTCTCCCCTGTCTTCTTCATTGCCTGCGAGCAGAAAGCATCGCAGTTATTTCTCGCCTTAGACCTGGCTACAAATCCTCGCCTTGGATGTCAGTTCATTTTTACCTGCCCACAAATATGATGTTTTTTGTTGTTCAGCCGTGGCGTGATCTGCTATTACAGTTTTTGACATTCTCTTCAAGTGAAGGCGCCATGAAACATCACGTGTAGCACTTGATAAAAATCGCTTTAAAAACAAGATAAAACGGATTGAGAAATCTTCTCATTACTCAGAGAGATGAAGGGTGTGTGTCTGTGGTTTGTAATGAGAACGCGACACAGGAAGAGCTGCGGAAGACACGGGGATGATTAGAGTTAATTCAGAGAAACTAGCGGGGTGGGGGGCGATGTGAAGAGTCCTCCTTTGTGAATGACAGGAAGGTGTCTTCAGTTTGGTTCCAATGTGTGAACACTTATCAATCAACAGCATCTGTATATTTGTCCGTTGTGACCTATGTTTTACAGGCGGTTTCCCAGTACGTCTTACAAACTTATTCATCATCAAATCATAACTGCTCACTCTTTCCACACACACACAGTGTGAATGAAACCAGAAAGCCCAGAGCCCAACAGTCATCCCTGTAAACAGGTGTAAAATACAGACAGAGGTATTTCGGAGTAGAGATACGAACCCACGAAGCCTGATTCTTACTCTGGCTGTGACAGGCGCGTCATCCCTCAACCGCTCTTCCCCAATAAAATCCCTCCCCCCCCCCCAACTGTACGTTACCAATATCTTCCGAGGTGTTATCAAAGGTGTGGTCGATGTCTACCGTTATCGAAGTTTACCTATGTCTACCGTTATCGATGTCTGCCGAAGTCTCCCGAGGTCTGCCGAAGTGTGACCAGCTGCCAATGCTTGTCCTGTGCCTATGTCGGAGAATGGAGCATGACGAGTCTGAGATCATTTTTTCCCTTTGGTTTAAAATTCCATGTTTCCAAGCCTTGAAATGTCAAAACATCACCGTCTCAGAATAGGAAACTGCATTATCTAACCTGAAAGCAAGTCGAACAGCAAGAGGCTGCACGTCCTTCACCAGGACACGGTGCGGAGTGAAGAACCGAGAGATGCAACTGTCGAGAGTCATTACAAAGCTGTTTGACAAACGAACTTCGTCACACAAAATGGATTTGAAAGGTCGGTGAGGAGTGATCCTCCTCCCATCCTTAGTGAGCTCCCTTTATAGGGTGACAGACAAGAGTTGTCAGGAAGCCTAAAGGACAGAAGGCATCCCATAATACACTGTGTTAACTGTTAACTTCGTTTTGAACAATGAAACAGTCATTTCTGTGTTGTCGTCCTCTGCCGTGGTAATGTCATCTGCTCTCGCGGCTTCGCTAATGTCGTTATCTAAATGCATGTCAAGGTAGAGGATTCTCTGTGCTTTTTACGTCCTTCGTTAAGAAGGCATCATCATCATCATCATCATCATCATCATCATCATCATCATAACTGGACTAGAGGTCCTGTCAACGACCTGCTCACTCTATCACCCAAAACCTTGCCTCGTCAGCTGCCATGAGGTCTTCCCAACGACAGGTACCAGTCAGGGGACGAATAACTGAATAATTGACATCGTCATCATCATCATTAGTCTTCCTTCTTGTGTATTTTTTCTCTTTTTGTTTTCTTCGCCATCCTCATTAAGCTTTGAAATTGATTCTTTTTAGGTCTTTTTTCTTTAAAATATGCAAAGTACCGATATAAAAATATTTTTTCTTTCTAAAGAAAGAGTCGAATTCTCTTCTTTTGCATTAATTAACTCCACAAGAAAACTTGGACAAGACAAACCGTGTCCCAAGGTGTTCCAACCGCCTTTTCCCCTCTTCGAAAACGACCCTTGACCCGACCGTGCCTTCATCTGTTTCACAGTTTTCGCCCTCGACAACCTGACGTTGGTCTGGAAATAGCTTCGTCGACAGGCAGTCTGTGACCGTCGAGGGCTGCCTGGACCTCAGCAGGGTGCCAGGACTGGGGAATCTTTCCCCTGAGCAACACCCGGGGCCGCCACCGACCTCGTGATTCATCCTTTGCTGACGACACGAACTTGACGATGGCGGTGATCTGGCGGGTCACGTGAGGGCAGACGTGAGGGCTTTGATCCCAAGGGAAGGACAATGATCCTCGTGCTCCTGTCATCGCACGACGGTTATCGACTGGGGAGGGACCCACGTGCCGCACAGCAGGAGGGTGAGCAACGAGGTCGGCGTGTCTGGTTGAAACATCTCTTATAGATAATATAATGTTTCTCGTTGGGTACTCTGAATTGTTTGTTTTTTATACGTAAAATATCTTCGGGTCATTAAACAGGAGGAGTGAAGAAGATGGGACATGGATTCACGCCAGAGATTCTAAAGTTTCTTCACCAGACTGAACTCCAAGTGAGGACGGCAAGAAGCGTGACACAAGGGCAGATCACTGTGACTGAGGGCGGGTACCATCGTGACACAGGAAAGAGCATTGTGACACAAGGGCCTGTGTCAGTGTGACACAGGGCAAGACGTTTTCTTGAACTGGTTTTGTTAGGAGACGAGTTCCTGTGCTGAGATTGAGTTTTTAAATTCTAAACAGTAGATAGGCATGGAGCTGGGAGTTGCTGCTGCTGCTGGACAAAATACTTTTCGTTGCTTGTCAGTGTTTAACAATGAGCTTCAACTTGCACACACACACATTCAAGATTTTTATATCTTTTACATCTTTTTAAAAATTATTTTTAACTCTCTCTCTCAGTGACAGTGTAGAAGAATTCTAGCAGATAACCTCACGCCATTTTGAAACCCAGGTCACCAACTTTGTGGCAAACATGTTGAACTAATGTGTATAAGGATTTATTTACAACTCACCAAGATTTATCCCCCTAAACTCATTAGAAATTAACCTAGTGACCACGAGGATGGTGATCTCATAAGAAAATCAAGTACCATTCAGAACTGTCAAGATTATTTTTCTTATAGTCTCCCTTGTTGCTTACTCTTCGCTGTTCTTTAAGTAAAATCCACAAAAAAAGAAAAACCGTATGAGCTGGATAAAAAGACACATACATATCAAATGATTGACCATGGTGATCGATATCAGCGACATAACGGGTCAGAAATGCGGTCCTTCACTGTTTTTGTCTCTGTCGTTATCATACATCGACATCGTTTATTGCCGCCACATGCTCACAAATATGGCGCTTATCGGATAATAAGCTTTTTTTTAGACGAAGGATCAAAACCTGGGTACCCCCTGTAGCTGACCCCACGTCAAAGGGTCATGCCTACCTGTCAGAGCTCGCTACAACCTGTTGCGACCTCAGGTAGCGCGATGGCGTCTCTCGAGCGCATGCTTCATTTGGACCAATCAGACGCCGGGATTTTGCCCAACCAGCCAATCACGACGTCTCTTGCCTTAATTCCTGCAGATGACGGCTTGGAGCACCGGGCGGATGGAAACATGGCTTGCAAGCAAACATGCAAGATTTAATGACTCCTTAAAGAAGGCTGCGCGAAGTAAAATCGTTGCCCGATAAGTCACACTGTAAAAATAATGTCGCGTGTAAATCCCAGACCTCCTCGAGTCGACCACACTGAAAGGAAATTTGTCTTTCCCTTGGAGTAGGGCTGGAGGAGTTTTTGCTGGTGTGTGTCAAGTGTCCTACAAGAATCTGTCGAGAGTAGTACCACGTAGCAGTTGTGCTGTTGGTCGTAACTATATTTTCTGGCGGTCTGTGCATTTTGGACATTCACGTGGATCAGTTAAATGACACCTGCGTGCCTTTGCTACCTTGCTGAGGTCTCTGGGGCCAGACGGAGCGACCAGGGTTGTGTTAAATGTGTTTGCTTTTCAACGGGGGAGGAAAGGGGAGGGGTTTCTATTAAACCCTCTTGAACTTGTTTATGTCACGCTCACATACAAGACCTTCAGAGAAAGAAAGAAGAAATACCAAAAATAACCAAAAACAAAATGAAGAAGCAGAAGAGTTAGAAATGGAGAAATAAAAATAAAAACAAGAAAGAAAAAACGAAAGCAAACAAGAGACCAATGTTCTTGTCCACAATGAACTGCAGGAGGGAAACAGCTAATGTCAACAAGTGATAACAATGAGGGACAACCAGGAGGAACAGGTCACCTGTTCTTCTGTCTTTTCCAGCCTCGCCGCCGACTAGAACCCTCTTTCCTGTCCATGTTCATGTCTGTCAATTGTCTCCTGTGTCCTCTCAGCACACCTTTGATTGGATGGTCCAACGACCAATCATAGATAAGACCAGATGAAGTCAAGGAAGGTGGTAGGGGAGAGAGATGGAGACAAAAAGGAAAGGTAGACGAGAGAAGAGAAAAACAAAGCTAGGGGCGGGGTACAAAAACACGCACAAGAAGCGAGAGTAGTGTGGGTGGGTGTAGGGAGGGTGTGTGTGTTGTGGGGTGACTGGATGACAGCAGCAGATGAAAAATAATGAAACGACGAGCAGAGAAGGAAAACAGGGCGAGCTGCGTGTGACGTGGACGTGTTGTTGACAGGCCGAGAGTTCGAGCGCACGCGTCTGTCCTTGTGATGTGTGTGTGCGTGTGTGTGCGTGCGTGTGTGTGAAGAAAACATAATTTTGACCTTTCATCCACCCTCACCCTATTTTCTTTTAAGGCTTGGTTCGACAGAGTGCATAGATACCAGCAAGCCCACAGCCTTCAAAACAAAAAATTTTAAAATTTCCAAAAACGTGGAGCTCAGCAGATGTCAAGGACAGTCGAGGCAGCAAGACTGGATGAGAAGAAGGCAGAGAGAGAGAGAGGTGGGGGGGAACAGAGGAGTTTGGAGAGATTGAGCTGACGGATCCTCTCGTCTCTTCAGACACGGGGGGTTCTGACAATGACTGTCTCCATAAATTGGAATATTATGTTTCCGTGGACAAATCACTTTAGAATGCCGGCTCCTCATTCTGGTGAGCATCTTCAGCCACCCACTCAGCCGTCCTCCAGCTTCCAAGGTCTGTCAAGTCGTTTGTAGGATGGTCATGGCGGCTTTTGACCGGCACTGCAACCCTTACTCCAACCTGGAGTCTTGCAGTTCAGCTTCCCACAAAACCTTGGACAAAAGTGATAAATTTATCTTTTCTTCTATTTTATTTTTTAAGAAGACGTTTACAAGACGGTGAGTGAGAGATGAAGATGTGAAGACAGACAAGTGTCGCTAAAAATGTAGCTTTAGACATCTTTATACACAAGTGACTAGGAGCTCTCAATCTCTCTCGTGTGGTTTAATTCTGTTGTAATTAAATGTAAACTACTCTGGCGCACATACTACAGTGTAGACAAGAATATAACAACAATAACAACAATAATGATAATACTAATAAAATTTATCATCATCATCATCCTGGCATTTATTTTCCTTCTGCCTCATTCTACCTCCACCTCCAATAGATAGATTGGCTTTTCCTAAAGAAAGTTTAAGTAATTAAAAAAATTAATTATATATAGTAAGCGAATGACGACAGGATGCGAGTTAAGCTTGAGTATCGCGTGGAAGAGGTCGACAAAGAGGCTACAGAAGGTAAAAGGTCATGGTCCGAGCTGAAATGTGCGACAAACAAGAACTGAGTGTTATCTAGGCAATCATCCTTTGATGTGCAAGTCCTCGTCTCCGGTCTGTCTCCCCTCCTACACCCATCAACTCGTCTAACTGTCGGCTGACACCACACACCACACACACTCATTCACCCGTGTCCGGTGCAAACAAAAATATCGATGAACGAAATGGGTCGTGGAGTGCAGAAAACACAAGACTTCCGCCTTAAAACACAAAAAACAACAACAGCAACAGCAACAGCACCAGCAGCAGCAACAACAACAACAGCAACAATACAGAGATCCGCTCAACGAGGTCCTTAAAATGAAGCTCGCAGCCTCTTCCCTGCTGTAATAAACATGGTCTTGGAACAACAGTGAGATGCAGCACGCACCTGACGCACGCTCAAAAAAAAAAAAAAGTCCAAGCGTCTCGTGTGCAAAAGATTTTCGTGAATGTCGTCGCCGATGTGAGGCGACAAGGATGGTGATGGATGACGAGCACTCGAAGGATGACAAGACTGACTCATCTTGGACGAGAGTTGACCTTTGCTAACTTCGTGTAATTGCGGGGGAAAGTCGGGGGGACAGCAAGGGGTCACATGTCTGCAGGTGTAAGCAGCTCATATATTCAAACATCAACAGCATTACAACAACACAATGATGTGGCTGTCTATAGTTCATTACTGCCTAGCACATCAACCATGCTAGCTAGCTCAGAGAGAAGCAGGTCAACATGGACAGGCATTACAGATATTACATACAGCATTTGTGTCTAAGTCTACATAAAGTATGCAATATACACTTTATAGTTTGTATTAAAACATAAAGAACATGTGTGAATTTATTTTATAAGTTTAATTCAGTGGGCCCTAAAGTCACATGCTCAGTAGAAGACTTACAGGTGTGCATTAAGATATTATTATCTTACATGTTTCTAATATTTCTTGTTTCCAACCGTCCCAGAAATTTTAAATCGTAAATGGTAAAGATCACACGACTGTCATCATCTACTCAGACTGCAGTGACTCATGGTAAATCACGTGGTAGTATAACAAGTAGGACCTGGTTTATCAACCTGGTTTTCCATGCTCTTAACCCCATTCCACACCCACCCGTCCATCCACCCGCCACACACCATGCTCAGAAAGCGCAGTGTGGGCGACAGTCCTTCACAGACAGAGATAAGACAACCTCAAGAATGAACCTCATTCAATGAAAATATCCACAACAACTGTCAGCACATCTTGTAAGTCACCGTGACATGGCTCAGACATGCAAAACTACAACGACCACCACCCTAGGGCAGACATCGTGTTCTTATGCTCTTCTCTCATTCAATATTGTTCTGAAAAAACATGTTTCCCACCACATGACGATCTCATGTCAATATCAATATCAATATCAATATCAATATCAATATCAACATCAATATCAATATCAATATCAATATCATCAAACACAAGGAGCTGTTTCTATACAACAATTTCAAGTTCCGCTATTTGCCAGTTTGGTCTCCGTCTTCAGATGACATCAGAGGAACTGAATACTACTAGTACTGACTATCTGTGGTAGTGGGTACTGTCAAAGCACCACGTGACCAACACCACCAGCGCCACTCGTGATGTCAAAGTAAAGAACGGAATCACTTCATTCAATAGGCACTTGTAAGTACTTAGTGACCACTCGGGGTACAAACACCCGCTCGAAACACAATAAAGTGATGGAACCATGGTAAACATTAACAAAGTGCAAGGACGATGAGAACTTTAGAAATGATGGAAACGTTCGCTGAATAAAGAAAGTTTTTGTAAAGTGTGTTTAGAGACCGGATGTAGGAACAGTTCAAAATTTCTATTTAATAGAAAGGGGCAGAGATTTCCAAACGATGGGGGAGAGACAAAGAGAAAGGAGCGGAGGCGGAATTTCTTTCGTCTGATGGCCAGAGAGAGCCACTGAGGTGGTCCAGCGTCTAGTTCAGACAGGTGAGCTCAGGTGAGGCCGTGACGACAAGGGTGGCACCGTGTGGAGAGCTTGTCATCAATGCGAGCTGGCACTGACACAACTACCTCACATCTTTGTCTTCATGTGTATGTCAGCGGTACACAACCTGTCTAATAAGACAGTCAGTCAGTTCTGTTGTAGACAATATTCTTGTGAATTCAACTACAATCAATGAAAGTGGAACTGTTCCTTCAAAAAAAATTTAATACTTTCAAAGGCCGCGATCCAGCGTCAATGATAAAAATATTTTTCTTGTTTGTTAGTTTGCAACGAACTTTTCCTCTCCATAAAATATAATAAATGCAACTTTATTCATCTCCACTGACAGTTATAAAGTGTATTGTTTTTCGTTTTGTTGCGGGAAGTGAACTCACACATTCTTCAAGTACATAAAGGCGATGTTGTACAGCCCAACAACAAGGTATACCATACCTGCCGGCGTGTTTGTCAAGGTGTAGTGAGTGCGTACCTTCCCAGCATGCTAGGACAGGAATGGTGGAGAAATAAAAATAGACGGAGGAGGCAATAAAGTGCACTGTATCCTCCACTCGCCGTTGGTAGCCTCGGACCCTCCAGGTGAGGGCTTGACAACGTCCTCGCCAGTCGCCTCGTGACGAGGTCACCAGACGGGGTGTGACTAATCCAGTGCTATTCTTACCCTATACTCAGGTGTGCATGCACTACGGCGAGAGACATTGCATTCCGTGAAGAACAAACAAAAAGAAAAAAAATCTTACAAGCCGCCATCTTGCTGGACATGTCGTAAAGGTGTGAATGTACTCGTCATGATCCGGAATTAGAATGTTTTTGGCAAAAACTAGAGTGATGACTCAGGGACAGGGCAACTATTCACAGTCTGAGCTGACTCTAATAAAATAAAATAAAATAAAATAAAATTCAGGAAACTGTAAGGATGTCAATGTTGATTTCTGGACGATGTCAAACACTGGCGTCTGATTGTTTTCATCACAGACGAGTTTTGTGAGGACATGGTGGATTGTATGAAGACTTCGTCGCTTGTTGCTTAATCAGGACAGACGGAAGAGTAGGATCACGCCCATGCGCAGTTTGCTGTTGTTAAAAAGCTAAAATATGTGTAAGAATTTATTTCCAATATTAACAAAACCCTCAGTCTGCAATGACCATCGATAAGGAATGAGAACTAGCTCCAACAGTCACACCAGGCCCCTCCTCGCCCCCATCCCGGACACACACACACTTGCATAAATACATTTATATACTCCTGGTCACATCTGTCACAAATATCCACACTGTCACATGGTGCGAGCCTTAAGAGGTTTTCGAATTAGTCATTGCAGATTTTCATTCTCCAAAGTATAGTTGGGACAGGGAGGGGGAAAGCTGACATCTTACTCATCACTTTATCATTGAGGATCGATTGTTTGTTTATTCAAACAATTTAGGATATAGACAGTTGATCTTGCAGGTATTTTGATATTTATACTGGACGAGGGGAGGTATCCTATGTCAATCGCTGGCAACATTTCAAACCTTGCGGGAGGTGACCATGCCTAATAAGACTCTCTCTCTCTCACTCACTCAATCACTCACTCCAATAAAATGTGAATTTCGCAGCAGCAAAATTCCTCAATGAAACTTGTAAAAATCGAACAAAATGTATGAACTGATTTATCAAAGAAATATTTCCTGGATCAAAAGAGAGCCGTACGGTATGCACTGCACATTGAAAATGAATGAGACCTTCACATCCATCAATCAACTCTATATTTTATTAAATATTAGTCAATATCATCTCAGCTTGATGAATTCTTTTATAAAATAATACAAAATACGAATAGACAGGAGATCAGTAGCCAGTTTTCTTTATTAAGCTCACGAAGTATAACAGGAAACAAGTGAAGACATATTGTAGTAAATACACTGAGGCTTCAAGTCTGTGTGTGGACAGGCAGGTGCCTACAATTAAATGTTCAGTGTTCACTGTCGCATGCTGTGTATGCCAAGAACAAAAGAATTAACAATATAAACGATTACGATGATATAAGAATTTCTTTTCATTCCTTCTCTTCGGTCTCTTTCTATCTTCCCCCCTTTTTTCCTTTCCCATTGTGTATGGGGGACGACGGGTGAGGGTGCGGAGACTTTTGTGCGCGCGCAAGGGATGTACTTTGAGGACTTGACTAGCTGGTACCCGTTTGTACGCTTTTTTCTACCTGTTTGTCCATCCGTAATTTTTTATAATTCTTGTTGTTGTCTTACTATGCACTTAGTTAAGTATTCAACCACACGTGTGTGTGTGTGTGTGTGTTTGCCCGCGCACGTGTTTGTGTGTGTGCAAATGAGTTTGTACACGTGTGTGTGTGTGCCCGTGTTTGTGTGTACAACACGTGTGTTTATATCACACCTAAATAAAGATAATGAAAGGCTGAGGTGTGATACTTCAAGTTGGCTGGACTCTTCAAAACTCGATTCTTATCTTAGCCCCGTGCCTCCCAGTCCGCCAGCCCTCCCCCTCCTCCACCCAGCGCCAGAGATACCCGGGAGCAGCGTGAGCACGTCAGGACTTAGAAGTTAATCCGCGGTTTGTCGGCTTGTCTCCGGCTTATTTTCCTCCCATTTATTTCTCTGGCCCCGCAAACGTCGTGTGGGACTTGGTGGGGAACTGTGTACAGCCCTGCTACCCGGGGGATCGGTCACGTGACCAAACCGCAGATACCAAAGAGATCGCCCCGCATCACCTGGATGGCAGAACTAGGCTTAACATTATTGTAAAAGGATTGTAACATTGTATGTAATGCGTGTGTGTGTGTGTTTAAAAATCTCTCTCTAAAACTTGCACAGTTAAAAAAACAAAGAGAGAGAGAGAGAACACGAGAGGAATGATTGTAATACCGAGAGATAAATGAATGAAAAAAGATATGGATGAAGAAGGATAACGAGAGTCATCGTTACAACGACAGAAATTTTGGTAAGGAATGATGCGAGGTAAACTAACATCCTCGGTCACGCCACCCTGATGTAAACATCACCTTGACACACATGCTGCTGCTGCTGACCTTTAGGGACGAAGCCATAGAAGGTAAACAGATTAACAATCCTGAAAAAAGATATACGTCCTCCTTCACGGACACCATCACCTGTTTAGGAACACTCCAAATCCCCGTCTCTGCCTGCTGCTGTTGTTCCCTGACGATGTTGATCATCTGAGCCAGAGATGGCCAAGCACCCGTATCATCTACATCAGTTACTTGTTCTTCTAGCAGCTACCAAACCTCGGACCTGCTTCTGGACATGTCTTCTCGACGGAAGTCCGCTCACAGCCGTCACGACTAACTACAACAGAATGTCTATCTCAGTAATTAAATGGACAGAGATAAACAGATTTATTTAGAAGACGCAAATGCCAAACGAGTAAAAATAAAGAGAAAAGAAAAAAAGGAACAAAAGAAAAAGAAGTAAAATAATAATAAAAAGAGCTAGAGAAAGATAAAACCTTTTTGTGGCTTCACTCAGCTTTGTCTGAAGTCCAGGGTCAAATCTGTAAAACTCGTGTGCTGGGGAAGGTTCCAGCATGTGTGAAGGATTAATTCTTGTTCCAGAAACATTCAAGGAAGGTCCAAGCTGTTCCTTTATCGTCTGCAAAAGACGACTCAAAGATTTCTTCCTCGTCTTTTCTGAACCAGTGTAAGACAGATGTCAGAGGTTATTGAAAATTCCTGAAACATTAAGATTTTGAGAAATTTGCTTTTATGATCCTTTTGTTAAATAAAATTTCTGAAGTACATCATCCAGCAAAGATTATCAAATCTATTTGGGGATAGATAAGATAGATATATTGTCTTCCTCTTTCTCCTTTTAAATGTTTAATTTACATTCAGTCTGAGACTGCCAAAAACCTCTACTAAAATTAGAGCAAAAAAATAGGAGTTTGCTAAATGCTTATAAGAATGTGCAGGAGACAGGGAAAAAAAAGGCAAAAAGAGTTATGGACAAGGATAACAAGAGTAAGAAAGAGAGAAAGAGGAAAGGCGAAAAATATCTTGTCCGTGCGTTCGTGTTACCTGTGGAGGTGGAGCGACCTGACCAACAGCCTGACAGTCGGGAAGCGATTTAACTTTCTGTTTATGTCCCTCTACAGGATGCGAACCGGTGCCTTAGGATCAATAGCTCGTAAAGTTAGCCACTGCTTTGCTTTCTTGTCGGGGATTTGCTGAACATCGAAAAGAACAAAGTTAAAACGAACATCAAAGACGATGAGATCGATATAGCTTAGAGAGATGGGCTTGATCCTTCTCCGAGAATCTTACATCCCTCCATGGCTGCCCCACATTACACGTTCACTGAGAGAGCAATGCAAGCTTCTTTAACACGGGTAGCTTGGGGATGGATAGAGGGAAGGAGAAAGAAGAGAAATGAGAAGGGGGTGTTTGTTTGGGTGAGGGTCATTATGGTCGTATACAGTGTGATTGTTTATATTAATGTATGAATGTACGTGCGATCTTTGTCTTACTTTCATGTCAGCTCTCTCTCTCTCTCTCACACATACACACAACTTATTGCTCAAAATGCTTATTTATCTTAATTATAATTGTTATTTATATCTTACTGTATTCACTGCTTGTTTTATCGACAGACGCCGGTGTAACCACTCTAACATAATTTAAACTTCAGAAAGTCATTCCAACGTGACTGTGGATGTTACAGAGTAAGTTGTGTGTTCAACCCCGCTGACAGGTGTGTGCCAACAATTACAGATAACCATGATACTAGCAGCTGTACTCAATGCACTAGTTCAACTGCAGAAGAAGTTTATTTTATTTTACATCTTTTCATTTTTTTTTTTTTGCACGATACTTGTTTACAACCTGTCCCTCTGTCAGAGCATTGCAGATGCTGAGAAATTTAGGAAATATCCAGCAAAGGCTCACTCCATGTACATCACATCAACTTCAAGTGACCGTTGTTTGTAAAGTTGTTTCAGACCATGCTGAAGGCCATAAACATGTCCCCGATGTCCTCCTCTATTTTAACTTCTCCTCCCTCGTCTCTGGCTCTTAAGAGTTGTTGCTTGATGTAAACCTAATCAACTTGCCTGTGCTTCTTGTTTTAAACCAAAACTTCTCACTTCTTCACCAATGCGCCGTAAAATCGTCTTTGGAACAACAGGAAGAAATCATTATTTCAAATGAATGGTTATCTCTTGCCACACTTCTACCTGACCAAACAGTTCTTAGGAATACATTTCTTGGCAAAGTCAAACCTAAAATAAACTTTCTTGACTTTGAGCCCATACATGTGAATACAACTTTTAGAATAGTCTGTCCTTGACCAAAGATGTCACCATTCAAGAAAATATTTCCAAACTTGATTTCACTCTTTAAAAAAAAAACTTGAACTGGATTGTAGACACATAAACTACTGTCGATGTTTTAACACAAATAACTCTTATTTGAATCTTTGAGAAAATATGTCTTAATGTGATTTGAACTTTTTAAAATCTTCATTTCGCGACAGGCAAAGTAAAAGTTGAGAGTATAAATCACAAAGGTGTCCAACTACAGGTGGCGGCGGTTTTGATGTTCTGTTTTCTGTGGATGAAGACCGCACGTGTGAAACCTTTCAAGTTCCTTTTTTATCATTCTTTCTGTCTTCCAATCTCACTGAGCAAAGTATCCTCAATCATCCTAAATAACAACAAATGCAAAGAAAGATTGTTGAATAAACATGTTCAGAGACAGTAAATAAGACGGACGTATGTCAGATGCTAAATGATTTGGAACTATCCTTTCCGTCAATTAGTTTTAATGGTGGTGGTAATAAAAAAGGAGGTCAAACTAGCAAAATTAAAGAAGAAAAATTAATCTTCGTCGTTGTCGCCATCATCACCATCATCTTCTTACTGCGTGGTCTGGTGGCTCGACAGTCACCAATGCAGTGTCCGGGGTTCACATCTCGTCTCGGGCACGCTGTTCTTTCTCTGCTTGTGGCAGCTGTGTACACGGCCGGCGGGTTAATTTTTCATCTAAAACGAATAAAAACTTATCATCTCTCAGGCTGTACAAAAATCACGCATGGTAATTACTATGGTAACTACTAATTACTAATTTAGAGAGACCAAAGAGAAAACTTCGTCTTTAGAGATGAAACAGAAGAAGAAATGATGAAGTCAGGAGATAGGAAGAAGAGGTGGAAATGGCCAAAGAGTGATCAAAAGAGTAAGTGGGGGTGAAGGAAGGATGGTGAGAGCTTCACATCGGCTAAAAAACAACAACAACACTTAAGCCACCTCCCTTTGTCTCCAAGATCCTGTCGGAAAGTTGCGGAGCATGAAAAGTGACAAACGGTCCCACGACGGGGAATCCCCTTCCTGAAGCGGGTCACGAACGTCTTGCTTTCCTGGCCGCTGATTGGCTGACAGCCGACCTTGAGAAAGAGGTCACCGACTGTCAGCAGGAGCTGTGGGCAAGTTAACCACACTGTCACCGTGGAGACATGACATGGACACTTGCCGAGGACACGGAGTCGCTCACACCCGAGGAGAGAGAGAGGGAGGGAACTGGGACGTGAGGTGTGAGGAGCTAAAAATAAATAAAATAAATAAATAAAGGTCGGTACTTGCAGGGAATCACACGACTTGTTAAAATGAGAATAAATCAAAAGAGGTTTCTAGTTTCCAGCGTGCCAATCCCATGAAGCACTGTGGAAAACGTATTCGATGAATGTATCAACGGTCTGCGCACGTCACTCACCTGACAGTTAGGTACGTCATTATCATACAGCAATCAATATCCTTCAAAGTATTATTGCAGTTGGCATTGTATTGATCGTTGGAGACGTTATCAATGACTTTCTCTCTGTGTGTTTGCGTGTGCAAGTGAGAAGGATTGTTTTCTTCCCCTGAGCAGCTTCTGCCAGACCACATCTCCAGTTGACACGTCACAAAACATGACCTATTTTGGGGGACACGTGACCAAGCCTGACCTATTTTGTGTCACGGCGCATGTCCACAGCCGGACATCCATCACAGAGAAGCAGGTCTCGACTTTTGCTGGGGGACAGGCTCGCAGGCGCCGAGCTGCGGGTTTGGGACTTAGTGGGAGGCCATGGCGACACGTTCACCGAAAACAAATTTCTTTCTTGCCACACAGTGTCCGCTCTGCCCTTCACCCCGGTTACATTCCATGCAGAATTAAACATGTCAGGAAGTTTCAACAGCAAGTTAATATTATGGCACAAACTGTATAACAACACAGGCTTCAATGAAGCTCAGTGTTAATCATCAAAGCTTACAGACAGTTAGCTGTTAGTTAAAATTCGTATCTCATATTTTCCAAATGCCAGCAGACCAGAGTTTATTAGTGATTATAATAAAAACATACTAAAAATACTAGCATAATAATTTTATACAATAAAAAATAGTCATTATATATTTGGTTTCACCGCTTAAATGATGTGAAGATTTGCTGGGGACATGGGACGTCACCACCTTTTTTTTAACGGGAAGGGAGGTAAGCAATGCACTGCTGCTGCCGCCGCCAATGAATCTCTCTCTTGTTTGCTCTGTGAAGTATGTTTTTAAACTTGAGGCCGCCGGTAAATTCGAAAAAACAGTTTTAAATATTATAGTGATAAATGTTTGTGAGCTTGAAGTTTCGCCTTGTGTTTGTGTGTTTTCCTGTGTGTATGTTCATCACGCTCACTTGATTGATGGTTCAAAGCTCAGGGCAGCGAGTGACACGGCGAGAAACGATTTATGATTTCACGTTTCTTTGCTTTATTTTATTTCCCTTGTCTTTCTTTCATCATGCAAGATGGTTATAAAATAGTTATATTCAATTTTTCTAAATAAACGTTGAGACTGTTTAGAAATCCTGTGACGTCAACATTGTCCAGAAAAGAGAGCTCCGGATCAGGAGGGATCACTCTGTGTAACCAAAGTTCAGGAGTCAAGGTCAAGCTTTGCTAGCGCCTTTTCCCCGCACATAAAAAACAAATTATTTTATAACATTTAGTAAAGTTCATAGACTGAATTGAGGTGTGTGCGTACATAACAAGATATGTGTGTGGAGGGGAAGGGAGGGTCGGTGGGTGCGTGTGTTGAGAAGACGGAGCCGTTGATAAATATTGCCGAAGGCAGTTCGTTGCTTGTCTGAAGTATGACCTGCTTTGCTCTCCATCTCTTTCATCCTTGTGAGAGCGCATGCTCTAACACAGGGCTGGGCGAGTCAGGTGGCCAAATAATAATAATAATAAAAACACTCCCGAGGTTAGACCTCGCCATTAGAGTCGATACAACATGTGGGACACAAGGGCTGACGTCAGTGGCAAAAACCGTTATTCGTTCGTTTTGTTCTTTTCTTCCATCTTTTAGCCTCCAGCTGCTGTAGCTGCGAGTTGGACTGCATTGTGCTATTAGACGCCATTACTTACTAACTGTTCTATGGTTGTTTGTCCTTTCTTGCTTAGAGACAAAGCTCGTTTAAATAAAGGGGTGGGTTATCGGGTACCGATGTCTCTTGAGGTGCTTCGGGTACTGACTACTATTGAGGTACTTAAGGAAGAAACTGAGAGGGGTTGAGAGAAGAATGTACACCTTGGGAGCATTTTCATCATCAGAACTGTCGGAATAGTCATTTGATAAAGCTCTTCCACCCGTTTGTGATTTTGAGCTATAATGTGAAGAAAAGGAAACTGGAATACCCGGGGTGAAAACCAAGACGGCCAGCCCTTTGAACAGGTGGCACATACAGCGAGATGTAGACTTCCTTTTTCACCCACCTCTCTCTCACTCACACACATACCCGTCATTGGAGAGAAATGACCCAGGGCCCTGCAATCGTCAAATAATAGTGACATCCAGGTTTTATCCCACTGCGCTACAGGGGTGCCAAGTTACTTGTCACGTGATGCCGGCGATGTTGATGTCAAAGTCTTGCGCTTCCTGGCGGCGCTGTAGCTGCTGGTGACACAGGTAGGCCTCCTCTCATTGGCTGGACGTCGGCATCTACGTCATGCGTCGTTTGGCTGTTGTGTCAGATGACCTACCTCTGGAGTTGTAACCTCTGGTGTCGCCCTTTGACCCTGCGACAGGTTGACGCTGAGCCAGGTAACGGGGAAACCAACAGCACGGACGACGACGACGACGACGACGCCGATGATGATGATGACGACGACGATGATGACGACGACGACGACGATGATGATGACGACGACGATGATGATGGAGGTGGTGTATGTCGTCTTCCACGTGGTCCTGGAATCCAATCATCTCTAACCTTCCTCAACAGGAATGCGGCATCTACGATGACAGAAATTTGAGGATGATCGGCGCTGCGTCCTTCACCTTCCTCGCAATTACGAAAACATTTTTTCGTCCTTCAGGTTATCTCCCCCTGTTGCTTCTACTCCACTCCGCCCCTCCCTCCTTCCATCCACTGTGTGCGCACGTCTCTCGTCGCGTCATTAGTTGCTTGCTGATGATTTACTGGCCTGAGGGTGGGTATGTTTATGTTGTTTCTTTTGCTTTTTTTTTTCTTACTTTTTTTTTTTTTGTTAGCCTGTTGAGTGTCCCCATAATTTCATGTCCACCGCCATCCCCAACATCCTCCACTACCCCTTCTCTCTTTCTTTCTCTTTGATTGTTATCAACGTGTCAGGACGGCTGGCAGCACCATTTGCAGCTGCATCATTCATGCTCAGGAATAGCAGCCCAGATATTTACAGCCACGTCTCCAAGAAAGTAAAACAAAACAAAATTCTAAATTCTACCACACGTGCGCAGCAGAGACTGACATGAAAATCCAGTTGCGATCTTTACATCAGGTTGCATCCTCCTCACTCCCTCCCTCTCTCTCTCTCGCTGGCTCGCTCTCTCTCCACCGCAGGGTGGCAGGGACGCACGTGATTGACAGGGTAAAGGTCAGGAGTAGGTATTGACGGCGCACGGGAGTGGCGGCGGTCGTAGAAAAAAGTCTCCTGCGTTCGTTGGTGTACGTGCGTCATCAAAGGCGTTGGGGAGGGGGCAGGAGAGTAGGAGGGAGAGGGAGGGTCCGTCACGACTGATCGAGTCAAGGATGGTAAGGGAGGCAACTGACGGACTAACAAGCAGGTCAGAAGAATAGGATTTATCATCTGCTCGGCTTGATAGTGCTCCTTTAAAAACGAAAGTGAACGGTTCGTTGTGAGGTGAGTCGACGTCTGTCACAATGCCGAAAGTCATGAGTAACACGCACACACGCACACACGCACACACACGCACACACACGCACACACGCACGTGATCCAACAGGTACAAAGACGAGGTCAGGTTCTGAGACACAACGACACCAACAACAGATCGACAGTGACGTGTCGTCGTTGTTGCTGGCGGCGATCGGCAACTTTCATCCTCCCTACCTCCCTGCCACCCACCCTCAGACGGAGAGCTTGTTTCTGGACAGAACGTGAGCGACTCAATAAATAAATAAAAATAACGGGAGTGACTGGCGAACAGAGTCTCCTGGAGTGACGGCCATGTGGGATTTGTGACAGACATCTCCCTCAGACCTCACCTGGCCTCCCTCGTCACCTGGAGCAGCTCGTGCACTGATTGAGCGATGACGGGGACCCGGGGATGTGCTCGGGTGCGAGTGTGTGGAGGTGACCTTGCAGGGCCTGGCGGCGAGGGCGTCACCTTGGAGATTGTTTTCTTGCTCGGAGGTCTCGGTGTGCGGACCTGGGTGAGGAATTCTCAAACAACTGGAGGTTCCTGTCCTCGGACAGCAAATCTGTTAATGTCGGTCTCCTTAATGTGTTTGTCTGGACGAGTCTGTTGTTGATGGAGTGCGAGCAGACTGGGCAGTGCAGTCTACCCTGATTAATTCACCTGCAGCGGATGGAGCGGAGGACTTGTAGATGAGCCACACCTTCCGGTCTGTGCGACAGGTGCGGCTAGAAACATGAAGAGTGAGCACACATACACACATACACATACACATACACACACACACACACACACACACACACACACGCGTGCACTTTACGGCAGTCAACATCAAAACCGCTTGTGATTGCATGAGTAATACATCCTTAAATACATACACACTATATTTATACATCCGCAATCCTTCATACATGATTATACACATTCCCATAAACACACATAAACATACAGGAACGAACACACAAATTAATGTATATATATATACACCAGTAATGTGTAATGTAAAGACAACAGCTCTTTATATATATGTGTGTGTGTGTGTAAGCAAATTTAAAGAAATTAGAAACTGTTTCGATATACAGTATATAAATAATGTACAGAAAAAAAGAAAATTTTTTTTTGCAATGCCCAACTTAATTTTTAGAATGTAGTCAGCCCCCTTCCCCCTACAAAAGCCATTTTCCACATAAGCAATAAGTAAATAAAAAACAAAAGCCATTAGAGAAGATAAATTAACAAATAACAGCAGCGCGAGATCAAAGTATCAGAACTTATAAAAGGCAGACATGAAACGAGGAGGGTTCCGCGGTAGAGGACATCGTGAAATCAGGATATACAATAAATAAATAAAAATAAATATGCCTGAACATCACAGTCTAAGACAACAAAAAATATAAACCACGTGCAATTTATATAGATGTATTCTCAGTCCTAGTTATTTGCTTCCTCTTTACGTTTTCTGTACTTGTTTATATTCATCATTAATACTGTTGTTTAATTTTTCATCGTTCATTTGTTATTTGTTTGTTTTCCTGTCCCTCGCCTGCTGTTCATGTCTCGTTCATGTTAGTAAGCATTCAGAGCTTACTCCTTATAAGTGTGAGTAGGCGCTGTGCAAATTTTGAATTTATTATTATTATTGTTTAAAAGACTTTGCCGTGAGCAGCTGTGTGAGTTACAAGTGTGGGTAGAGACCCTGTCCTGTGAACAGTGAACAACACACCCTAATACAGCTTGTCACCAACATTGTCAGGCAGTCAGGTGATGAATGTCATGGCAGTGGAATAATTCGAGTGCCGGCGGGAGTAAAGCGAATGTTGTGTATGTCTGCCAAGCGTGTCAGCCATCCTTCAGCACAGATCCTCGAGTTGTCCTCCCCTTTTTTGTCCTTTGCTGGGGTTCGTTACGCCCGGAGTAGCGCGTGTCGAGGGCAGGATTGCACCTTAGTCTCGCCACGCCCTCAGTAACACACCGACAGCAGCACAGCAGACGACTGCAGCAGTTGCTGGATGTTAAAGTTTTATTTCGACATCAGTTGTTAAACTTTGTTGTCCTCTTCCCCACCCAAAGCTCTTTGTGTGTCCGCCATGACAAAACAAGTAATATTTTTTTAATGACTGTCTTACCCAACTCAGGATCTTGTCCAATGCCTCTCAGTGTATGTTTTGTTGTTAGACACAGTGAACCAGTCTTGTGCCAGCGTCTTATTATCTTATATTACCCATCATTCCTTCGCCTACCTCACGCGCATATCTCGTCCATCATGGATCCAAGTTCAGTCCATCATGAATCGACTTTGCACGTCCAGCAAAGTCCTGATCCTGGACACTAGTGTAGGTCCCTGATGGCCGGCCATACGGCCAGTATGTCTGTGGGGATTCTGATACAATTTAAAGTAAGTGTAATGCCAGCAAGAGTCTGCGATACATGTCACACTGCTGTACAGGCTCTGACAACGATGACAACGATGACAACACCAACAGAAACAACAGCAACAAAAAACCACTTACCAATGCCATCTTAAAGAAAACAACTGACAAGAAAGGAAAACGTCGAGAAACCGCCTGAAATACGAACATGACAAGAAAACAGGAAACAAACCTGATTTATTTTTCAATAAAAGTTTAATATTTCATGAAAATTCTCTTTTTAAACATTTTGCGAGCATCACATTTTTCACGATGTTAATTAACATCAGAATCACACGTTCACGTCCTTTGAAAGCTTTTTTCCCCAACAGAAATTCCTTTGTTCTAAAATACAGGAAATGGAGATTTATTCTAAACTAATAGAAATTGTCTATTTTTTCCCACTAATTGCAATGCTCTACTTTTTCAAACTCATGAAACTTTTTTGCTCCTTTCTTGTCTTATTTATGTGTATCTTAAGTAAATGAATGTTCTCGTTTCCAGACTTCTCGCTCACTTCACTTTGCATTCTACACAAGCCTACGTATGTGAACTCGGAAGAACTTAAGTCTGCTGGTCTTAAAACTGGTTGTCCGTTAACAATTCCGGGATTTATGGATGGCTTTGGGTGACGTATCACGTGAGCACGAGGCGTGGAGGCGCTGGTGTGCTGCAGGGTCTGTCTTGCAATGCAGACTTACGATGTCCAGGCTAAGCCTGTGTGCTTTCTCACTCCCACCCTTAGTCGACAACATCAGCAACTTGATATCCCTCCTTACAAAGTCAGTGAGTGCACAAACTTCACAAACACTCACCTCCACAAAGTGAGATCACGCAGAGGGAGGTGAGTTTTGTAATGTCACGTGAGCAAAAATAAATTGAAACATTTTATTGCTGTGGGGTGGCGATGCTGTGTCCTAAATAAACACTGAATAAAACCTAAGTAAATAATAAATAACTAAATAAATACTAAGGCTTGGTGAATTAACAGTTAGCTGCTGTTGCTTTTCTCTTTCAATGACACTATGTATCTAAAGATGCTGGCGATGGAGGAATCTGCGACCATCCAACGTTCGCTGTCCAGAATGTCGCTGGGAAAAACAATTGTTTACAATTATATTGTGGCTTTGCTGAAGCTAAGAACATAAAGAGAATTAGTAAATGAAAGGAGGAGAGAGTGTAGCGTTCACAGTTACTGTTCAGTTTGGGTGGCGAGGGGTGTGGGGGGTGTGTGTGGAGGGAGTCTGTTTGAATATAAAGATTGGTTTTACCGAGCTGGACCCGGGGTACGATTATACCCATGTGATCTGAGGTTCCAGACTACCTCAGTGGCGGTCAACACAAGTGACCAGTGGCCAGCGTGTCCACGTCCAACGAATCCTGAATTGATGCTGTTGCGAGGTGACGTCTACAAACATCTGGAATCCAAAGAACGACGGGTAAACAACATGAACGACAAGACGATCGAGACGACGATGAGTTATCCTTTCATCTCCACTGAGATCGCACGCACCGAACCCACGTGTGCACATTCGTGACCTTCCACGGCAGGTGACGTCAGGGTAGACGTCCTTGACCTCTGTCTTCATGGTCACGCACCGACATCGACAAGGCTCACAATCATGAAAGTTTATGAATAGGTTTATAGGTGACACCCCCAGGTGTCCTCCCACACACACACCCACCCCTCTTCTTTCGTTTCTAGTCGGCGATATTATTATTTGCCGAAGATCCGGGAATTGTCTTCCCGCCACACCTGCCATCGCCAGGCAGGTAACGGACCAGTGATTTCTGTCACCAGTGTGACGTCACGGCCACATGACGTGTATGGACGTGAGGTGACTAAGATGTGGTTGACGTGGACGTGTGGGTGAGTGGAGGTCGAGACGTGCGGGGAGGGTGGGTGGGGTGGACAGGCACACGACAGGCAATCCGGGCCGGTGACGTCACGCACGATTTTTTTTTTTATGGATGAATTGAGGTGAGCGATGACAAACACCGTTAGCTGACTGATCGTGAGTGGCTGAGCAGACGTTAATTGACTTTAATTAGTACTGCGTGTGTTTGAGTGACACTGACAAAATGTTCTTACTGACAAAATACACTGGAATATTCTAAGGATCCCAAAGTTTCCTCATTAATTTATCGAATGACTCCAGCCGATTTCCGGGATAATATGATAATCACGATAAGAAGATATGTCACTAACACCTGTCTGTTGCGTGAACTGTCTTTGTGGAGATGAGAACACCTTGTAGAGATTTGTTTAGCGATGCATTCATCTGTAACACAGCGTATGGCACCCCAGTGACCTGCTGACCTGCTGTATAATGTCTTTGGAATAAATAATTAGACTGGTGACCAACTTGTGGCCACACACCAGAAATAACGATGGGTGGGAGCAAATAGCTCGTGACAACAACAAAAACAAACCAACAAACAAACAAACAAACAAACAAACAAACAATGATTCATGTCTCACTGATACTACAGCCGTCTGGACCACAACCTCAGTCTGTTGTGATGTGAAAGTGATACAGAGAACTTGGTGATCAGTGGCCAGGTATGAAGACTAAACCTTTTGTCGATGTGCAGTGAAGCGAGACGGTGTTGATGTCCGCGAGAGGCGGCGCTCGTGCTGACAAAGGATCAGCAAGCTGCTTCAGTCGGGAGATCAGCGCGCGATATCAGCTAACGATATCGGCGATGTCAATGATACCCACCACCCGGAGTAGGGCGATGACGATAGGGTAGCAAGATGACGAAGCCGTTGTCCGTGAGCAGGCAGAGAAAGACGTGCAAGGTGTGCACGTGCAGGTCCTCATTAGCATATGACTGAGCGACTTGGCGGCGTGCACGTCATGCGCGTGCTCCCCCGGACAATGACGGCGTCCCCCGGTCACGTGCTCTCGTCACGGCACGTGCAGGCACAAGGAGGGTTCATTGGACAAATCGTGTGTGCGCGTCCAAGTGAGTCCAGATGCACGTGCGGTGATAACTTGCAGCCACCTACCTGGCGATCGAGTTCATTAAAGACGCCCGCCATCTTCATTCTTCGTCCTCCGGAACACAGAAATAGTCTCAGTGATAAATACAAAACTCTCTTTGCTTTTACACACACAGAAACACACACAACGTTCGTGGGTCACAATGGCTCCCCCCGCCTTACATGCCATTCTTTCTATTCTTTCTTTCTTCTTGCAGACTTCTTCCTGCTCTGTCTTTATTCCAGGACATCGATTATTTTTTTCTGTCGCTATTTTCTGACACTTCACCATCTTCTAGCAAGTTCACTGACGTCAGCTGTAAATACTAGCAACAAACAAACAAACAAACAACAAACTGAAATTCTCCAACAAGCCATCGTGTCTCTAGGACCACATCTTGCTGCGTCCACTTGCAGACGGTCCAGAGCCGAAAGTTTGTAACGAGTGGCTTGCGGGGAGAGGTGTGAAGAAGGCGGGAGGGTAGGTCAGGTGGAATGGTGACACGGTGCCAGACAGCAGGCATGAGACTGTCTGAGAGGCGCCTGCCGCCTGCTTTATGCGTCTACCTATCGATCTCTCCATCCCCACAGATCGCCACCTGCAGGCGTGCACACCAGCAGCCACACTAGCCACGCATGACCGGTCTCTTTGATGTCTTGGCAACCGCAGGCTTAGTCTCCACCAACTGGACTATAAGCCGTGTTTGGGTAAACCAAGACTCTTTCGTTCTTCCTCTCCTTCTCTCGTTCTCTGTGTCTTCCTCTATTCCTCTGTTTTACTCGCTCACACACACCGAGTCACGTACACACACACACACCTTCACAAAACACTCATGCATACATAAATTCCCATGTACACACATACATACACATATACATCTATAAATAGCCAAGTACATTCATTCTACACGTATGCAGATGTGAACGCGCACACACACACACACAGACAGATACACACGTTTCCCTTTGAACATTATCTCCTTTCAAACTTATCCCTTATCAGGTAAGTAACATGTTTCCGTAGCGCGCTCCTACAGATGTCCACCTGTAAGATGTCTAGGTGGCTGTATTTCAGCCGTTAATGCTCCTCTAACGATCTGTCTTCACGTTGTTCTGTTTCTAGAAAATAAAGTCCGGCGTGTGTTCTTGCATGTTAATGACTTCATAGAGTTTCGTGCGCACGTAATGGCAACTATATTGTGGTTAAGTTTTTTTTTTCTTTTTCTTTAGAAAGCATCAAGTCTTTTTCTTTTTTGAATAAACCAAACTTTCGACATTTGGTTTGGGCCTGCCGGATTTCAAACAGGCTTTTGTAGCGACTGAATTTTAGGGACAAGCGACATTTTGTTCACAGTGTTGCTTGCAGTGAAGTTCTTTCTACACATTTCTTCGTTTATTTGTGCTAACGAACTGTAGTTATCTTTGCAATACGTCTGACGATATCTCATTAAAGGTCAAAGAGAAATTAACTCCATGTCACGGTCCACAGATTAACATCAAATCCCAGCGCTATCGTTGGCCGTGGTCGTTATAATAGAAAATGTCCAAGTTCATCGTCCATGTCGTTTTTACTGCCTTCTGTGAAGATGATGGTTGTCCTTTTCCTTCAGCTAGTCCTCTGACTGAACCTTCTTTAACCTTTACGTGGTGATGTTGACAGACTTGTATCTTGACAGCGGATAGAAGACGGTCTCCTGCATTGCGCTCACCCCTCGGTTTAAAAAAGAAACGAAGATTTGAACTCTTGTTGACCTTAAAACTTTTGCAACATTTTGGAACTTTCTGATGCAGAACGGTTCGTATGTTAGTTTAATGTTCATCTGACAGTCGTAGCTTGAAGTCATTCAAGCATCGCCGGAGGCTGGTGTCAACACCTGTCAGCGCGAGACTTCGCCGAGAGACGAGCGGCATCTGGCCGCGCCCTTGCGGTCCTGGACGCTTACGTTAATGCACTAAAGCTGTTGCTGCTCCCATCTGTCTTCTCACAAGAAGGCCAAGCTCATATCTTTCATTCAGCGAGCAGACGTGATCCACTTTCTGCCGCTGACTCTGGTTGGTGGACGGTGGAGAGGCCCGTAGCCAGTCAGGTGAGAGCAGGACAGGCGGAAGTGCGTTACACCTTGAAGGATGAGAGGGAGACGAGAGCGGGTCTTCAACGGTCTGTGTGTGTGTGTGATCGTTGTCTAATAGCATATGCAAGCTTTCTTGTTTTTGTTTTTTGGTGGGTTTTTTTTTTCCTTTTTTGTTTTTGCTTTTTTGTTTGTTTGTATGTTTGTTTGTTTTCGCACACACAAAGTTGACAGTCAAATACACCGAACGGACTGTCCAGCTGACAGACGTAGCCCCCACCACGAATGAGAGATAGGTTCAAACTTTAATCGGATGCTGCACTTGCTGTGCGTCATCTCGAGGATGCAGGTGGATCGGATGCAGCGTGGTTCTCTGCGTCAAGCTTGAGTGCTCACCCGTGTTTACGGCTACTCTTGTCACGGTCCTACCCCCTACTCCTCCCAACTCCTACCTCCACACCCTAGCCCCAGTCTCGCTGTCCCCCGGCCTCCTGCGAGATAAGACGTGATCTCACGTGGCGACGTACACCTTAAAGGCGAAGGTGGAGTTCACGTTCCGTGCACCAGCCCCTACCCTCCACTCCACTAACCCCCCAACCCGCTATTTCCCTCTGCCTAGCAGCACGAAAGGGGGGCGAGCTAGCGTGGTCTGGTTTTTTTTTTCGGCGAAGCTAAAGACAAGGGGACAGAACATTAGGAGGGAGGAGAAGAGGTGTGCGTGGTGACTGTCGGCCCGAGTCAAAGAGTGGACGGCCACGGTGTGGAGGAGTTGCACGGTGAGGTCTGTCGTGTTCACACAGCCACGGTCCCACACCTCACATGCTGCACAAGCACGAGTGAGCAAAGGACGAACTTTGAACAAAAGGACTCGTGTGGGAGGGACATTGGAGGGACCTTGATGGTTGGATCTGTGTCAGACGCCCACACCTGAACCGTCACGCGTTCTGGAACTGCAGGAGTTCACGTGTTACGGCTGAGTGCGCACGCTCCGGGTCAGGAGGTCAGGCGATCGATAACCAAGTCTGGTGGCGCGTGGCGGCTGATGCTGTGTCTGCTGCTGATGCTGAAATCTTCTGAGTTCTTCCTGGTATTCGGAGACTAGGTCACCCCCGTCACGGCTGGCAGAATATAGGTATGGCCTCTCTCTCCTACTCCTTTCTCTTTGTGTGTGTGCACGCATGGGTGGAAGCGAAGATGAAGATGTGAAGACGAGAGTGATGTGTCTGGCTGGCTGGCTGGTTGCATGTCTGTCTCTGTTCCAAGAAATACTTTTCCTTCCATAAATAACAAGCATGTCTGTGAGACCCGTTGTAGCTCCGGTGTAGTGTTACATGTATCGCCGTCACGAGCATCTACTTCTTCATCTCCTACTGCACCTGATACTTTAACTTTAGTGAGAAAAATGTGTTTGCCGCCTAAAGTGCACAAAACATTTCAAGAATAACATGGTATTAAAGCGGGAGATGGATGTGGTGTTTGACAGATCGTTTCCGACTATCAAACTGGGAATTCATTGTTTATCGCCGCTGTCGTCGCCAGAGGCAGAGTTTTAACGACAGGAGGACTGGTGTGAGGTGGGAAAGTGTGGAGACTGGGGTAGGTGTGTGAATACTTGGGCAATGGTGGCAATGGGGGCCATGGGGACATCCGAAACATCTTGGCCGCCTTTCATGTTTATGTGCATGCGCCAGAGTATATGCGTCTGCAGGTGTGTTTGTGTACGCGAGTGCGAGCACATGCTTGTGAACCTGTTTAAGTAAACTGTGTGTTTGTATACCATTTTAAGTAAACATTTTCAAAATTCATAAATAAACATGCATAGACACATCGATAATGGATACGCTTGGACAGAATGATAAATTAGAACAGACATATTGAATAACATTTATTTAATAATATTGTAGGTATATATCTTCGTTTATAGTCACATAAATATCCGCTGACATAATGTTTGACTAGGTACGTATATACATATAGACACACAAAAAGAATAATTTCAAAATGCCAGAATTATTAAATTCACGTATGTGTAGTGACTCGCGGAAACACGGACAGACTGAGAAATGTGCACAGAAATATAGAACAGAAGTAAATATACACAAACATACTGTAGCCATACCTACATATGTAGTGAAGCACAGTACACACGCTGGCAATCATCAGTATCAACATCACCACAAAGTGGTCGTCGCTGTTATTATCACTTTCCACTGTCTTGTAACAGTTTGATACATACTGCCTCACAATACAAAGCTTTTAATGCAAAATATATTTTGTCGAGTAAGTTTGGCCTATTGTCATCTACACCTACACACCTACAAACATACAATGTATCTTTTTATAGATGTTGTTTGGTTGTAAGGGAGGAGGCTCCAATTCAAACAGTGATTACCTGATATTACCTAACGAAGAGTAACACTAGTCGTCAAGTGTTGGCATCGATAATATCGGGTTTTATTTATTTAATATTGGTGTTTTTTCTTCTCTCTGTTACTTTCTTTCGCTTCTTCATCTCTCACGCACTTTATTTCTGTATGTATATCAAATACACACACAAACACAAACGCTCGCGAGAGCGCACACGCACACGCACACACACATGAATATTATTAGTAATATCTATAGAGGTCGTTTACAATATAGAAAGATTTACTATTTTATATGACATCTAGCCTTACATTTATGTAGTTTTGCCTGTATTGTTAGAAGGTTTATCACTTGTCTACACCGGACCCTCGTGAAACAAGGGGGTTACATCATAAACTATATGCACGTTTACATTTATTAATAATTCTATTTTATAGTTGTTTGTAAAACAGTCCACATGAACACCTGCTTGCTTTTAGACATTTCGCAAAGAATAAACATCTTTTGAAAACACCATTCACACTTATTTCTGAGTACACAGATGCTTTGCACGCTCACCAAATGGCTACTTCGTTGAAAATGGAGGAGAGTTGAAGAAAACTGATGATGACAGTGAAAGAAAACATCTGGGATGGGTTCTTATTATTCCAGACTCAAACATTACTCTCCATCATTGCCTCTAGAAAATGTCTCATCAAGGCTACTGCGGAGATATAAAATATTTACGATATAAATGCCAGTGCAGATGTACATCGTTTCGTCGACGATCTCATTCAGTGTCATCAGACCGGTCAGACAGACTGTAACATCGGTTTATGTATCATTACGTATTATTTATCACTCTGATTGTGGGGAGTAACACATAGCCAATCTGCAAACAACAACGCAAGATTCCATCTATCCATCCACCCATCCACCCATCCCCTGAGTGGTACCAACTGACGACCAATTATGTTGATCCAGCGGTGTTGGTCGTTGGAGAGATGGTGTGAGGAAGAGTGGACAGGCAGAGAGACTGAGGTCAGTCTGGAGCGGAGGAACTGACCAGTCCACTCTTCCCCTCTGCCAGCCAATTCTTCTGTCCACCTCCATGTCACCCCATTCACGAGGTACCCGAAGGAGTGTCGTACCCCATCACAGATTGCACAACTTCACTCTCGCTCCAAACTCAGCAAATCAGTAAAATGAATTTCTTACACACAACCCTTGACAATTAGCAGAAAAGGAAAGGTCATTACGATAACGACTCCCATTTATCATGACATGTTTTATTTTAATTATATTCTCAATTTGCCTGTACGGTAAATTTGTTGCTAAGCAACAGTCGTATGAGTTCTCTCTCTCCACTCCCTGCACGAGCAGACTGTTTGCGTCAACTCTCACCCTCGGCTTCGCGGAACTGGGAGCTGATCCTCCTTCTTTATGGGGCAGGAGGGTGATCCTCAGTCTCATCTGACACAGAGACACACATCGTGTTTCACATCACACCATTTCATGGAAACTGATGAAATGAAAACACAATTTGTCAACGGCTATAAAAACTAAACATCTGTTGCACAACGGTTTCCATTTAAGGCAAAATTCAAGTCACTGTTGCTGACATGTTGCATCTCCTCAAGATTGCTGGCCGTGTACATTAGTCTGGAATACTCAACGGGTGGATAAGAAGTGTGTAGGCGATAAGAACAATTAATTCTGTTCCTTTCACTTGCGACATCTCTTCCTTTTTTTACTCTTTCGTTTTATTCCTTTTCTACTCCACGGACAGTCACGGTTCGCGCCTGTCACCGGTACAGGGTTGGGTGTCCTGGGTTCAGATCTCGCCTCAGGCACGTTGTTGCCATCTTTGTATGTGTCACCTGTTTACAGGTGTGATGCTGACGTAAAAGGTAAAAGGTCAATTTCCGTCGTTGCCTGCTTCTGTCTTTTTCCCTCTTTTCACTCTTACTTTCAGTTCTTTTTTAACTTCCTTCTGTCCATTAGTCTATCCCTCCTCCCAACAGTTCTCTCTAGTTTTCCTACGTTTCTTCTTCCTTTCATTTTTTCCCCTATTCGTCATTACTTGGTTTCCCGTCTTCTATCCGTCCTTCATTTCTTTCTCTGCATGTGGTATCTGTTTATAGGACCTGCTACTCCCCGCCCCGACTTTTCAATTTTCCCTGTCCGTTATATTCACCATCTTACATTCACCATATTTCACGCTCACATACCATATTTTTCTATCTTTAGTTTTCACCACCGTTCACATTCACATAGCTGTCCTGTCGGTTTATTCATTACCTTTCGCATACAGACCTTTCTCCTTTCACATTCACCGACTGTGTCTTTCTCTCCTTTTTTTTCTAGTCACTACATTCCACATTCCATACTCTTTTCTTCTCTCTGTCATATTCACCACCTCTCCCATTCAAATACCATTTTCTTCTATCTTTCGTTTTCACCGCCTGTCGCATTCACATGTCTTTTTCTCCTGTTGCTGTATTCACTACTTTTCACATTCACATGCCGTTGTCTCCTTTCTCAGAACCTTTTCCGGGTTTTATTTTCTGTTTCTGTAATTTCGTTTTCCGCTGTATTCTATTTTCTCTCTCTCGACTGTCACAAACTTTGTTGTTTTATCTTACTTTCCTTTTCTCCTACTTTCTTTTCACCTTGTTTTCTCCATTCGACCCTTTATCAACAAAAATATTGTAAAAATGATGCATTTAGGCTGAACTCAGAATGTAAACAATAAACATAGGTTTACATATTCCTATTCATGACTGTCGTGGCCTGTCTCACGACTCAGCAGGTTTACATTCGCAGTCGCATGCAGTCAAACAATTTAGCAGTCATTCGACAAATCCACAGGCAATGCCAGTCGATCTGTAAAAAAATTATTTTTGGGTGACAGGTGAACATTAGAACCTGACTGAATGTGCATCCTTCCTTCCTTCCACACCAGTTTATCCACTCAGATTTTGTTCCCGTTGCCTAGCTGCAGACCTCACCAAGCGTGACTGTCACATGACAAAGACTAGAGGTTGTCTAATCTCCACCCGTTGGTGGAGAACAACAACAGGTTCGTGACAGTGAATTCAATAAATTAATCTGAAATTTGACAAGAAAAATAGATATATTATTTAACTTACTCTACTTTGATATTTGTTTCTTAAACGCTTTAATATTATAATTAACTGAGAATGTCATCATGATATCAGCTAAGTTCCCTCTGGTTTGAAATTTGTAAGAGAAAAGAGTAAATGGAGTATAAAAAGTTGCCATGGCCAAAAAAAAAATGTGTAATAAAATATAGTCAGGGTTGTTTTCCTTGAACTAAGCTGCACTCTTCCTTATACAAATGTGGATCGACTTAGGAAAGAGAGAAAAGTAAAGCTGGCTTGTGGTCCCATCCATCCTGGGGGTCCGACCATCCCCTTCCCCATCCACTGGCTCCTCCATATCTCCCCAGCTTCCCCGCCACCTCGCTCACCCAGCCTCCACTTCCCTGCTGCTTAGCTGGTCACTGTAAATGTGTGATAACGGATAATGGATAATGGGGTTTACCTGTATGCTCGGATAATGGGGTTTACCTGTGTGCTCGGATAATGGGGTTTACCTGTAATACATAAACTGAGAAACTCACGTGGTGCAGTCCCGACAGTCCTGACATTATTTATCGCTTAAAAACAAAATAAACAAACAGACAGCAGGCCATTTTTGTGTCCTACTCCGTGACTGCCCCCGAGGCGACTGACTAGTTCCCCCGATGGTAGAACCGGCCCTGTTGGCCTCTAGCCTTTGACCTTTGACACACTGCCTTTGTACTGAGGTCACAGTGTGGATACCTTGGGAGGGATTTCAGTCATGACCCTCACAGACCTTGTGCAACTGTGAGATTCCATGAGGATACGAGGACTCATTATGCTCAGATACCAAGTGTTCAGATGTTCTAACGGACTGACAAAGTCCAGGTGCGCGCGCGGCTGACCCTTCACCTTTGCTCTTGCGCCATGTCTGATCTGCTCATTGTTGATAAAATTATAGCTGTAAATACAAACATTCTTGTTCCTATTAAATTGTTGTGTCGTGTACACAGCTAGGTTAAAATCAAAGCAATGTTTGTATACTCAAAGCATATTATATTCTTTACTACATACGCACACGTCACAGGTCGCCGCAGAGTTGACCTCTGGTCGGTCGCTTGACTTTGTGGAGAGAGGTTAACAAAAGTCATGACCACCTTCAGTAAAAGTAACAGCTTCATCGCAAAAAAAGTGTCAGAAACAAACAGTTACATTGCAACAAGAGTAAAAACAAACAAACAAACATCAGCTACACGCTATTTTAACAAATTATTTATATCAAATTACAACATAGACACTTGTATTCGTACCAACAGCTATGATAACAATTTATTAGCAGTAACAAAAAGCTAAAATACTAGAGATAAATTAATTTAGTAACCATACTTTAAGCTAAATTAAAAAAGTAAAATAAGCAGCATCAACAAGACGATGTTAATGAGAAAAACCACGGATAACATCTAAAAAAGATTATTCACAAATAGAACTATAAATATCAGCACTGGTTTTAGCAAAGATGAACAGGTGAGTTACAGATCAAAGTGGGGGAAAGCTGAGGCTACAGGTAATGCCCAAGCTCACTAGAATGCTGGAAGTGAAAGCAAGAGGGAGCGGGGATGTGTAGGGACGGGGGATGGAGTGAGGGACGGAGTGGGTCACAGGAGGATGCGGGGAGGGGTAAGCAGACCCCCACACACACCTGTCAGGTATCTGTGTTACACTTTTACCCGACCCTTTCCCCCA
>SRHC01001422.1:896044-910233 GCA_004794325.1 Pomacea maculata | reverse complement strand
AGAGTGAGAGAGAGAGTGAGAGAGAGAGTGAGAGAGAGAGTGAGAGAGAGTGAGAGAGAGAGAGTGAGAGAGTGAGAGAGTGAGAGAGAGTGAGAGAGAGAGAGGGATGATGAAGAACTGTGGGAAATGTTTTTAATACCTTCTAAAGCCACCACAAAAGCAAAACCAAGGAAAGGAATGAGGTAGTGTAGATAACAGACATAACAGACATAACAGATGCACAAAGCCCGAGTGTCCTGGTTACCACCCAGGTAATGCTCTGATTACAGACCTTCACACTTTGCTCGCGAAAAATAAATCAAGAAAAGAAGCTTTTTTCCCCCCTAAGGGTAGAGAAAACACGAGATTTTTATGTCTTACATAAGGAACATACAAGTTTTCACGCGCCTGTAACTCCTAACCAGCAAAAACTTTCTCTTTTTCATAATGCGTCACGTGACCATAGGAGGGTATCTGTGTCTCTACCATGGGGGGTTGGTTTGTTTTCATTACATCAAGCTTATTGATAAAAGAAAGGAAGATAGAGCCATTTTAATAAGTATTTAGATGTCTTCTTGCACCTGACGCTTACTCGTGTCTGCGAGACCAGAGGGCGGGTACCTGTATCCGTCTATCAGTCTGCAGTCTTCTCTCGAACTCTGTTCTCCCTCCAGCACTCACTCCGAGCTTGTGTCTGTGCCTGCAGGACCTATTGTTCAGATTATATAGCGATTTATTATTATTATTTATTTTTACTTCTACTAATATATTGTATAAGGTGGGGGACTGGAGGTTCCGGTAATTAAATAAAGCTCAGCGCCTGACCTCGCGATTTGACCCCTGTGGTCTACATGGCGAGTAGAGTTCTTCATCTCTCTCTGTCTCGCGAGATGATGACGATGTGACAATGTTAGATGCTCGACGACACATTGGAGATGATTATTCTCGTCGCCAGGCGCTCATCAAAATCACCTTCGCGATAAATCTTGCGCGTGGAGGCGCCAAGTGTCCACAAGTCATCAGTCTCGCGCTGTGGAGGTCAAATGTCAGGCAATCAACTGTCTATGTAGATCATAGGTGAGCTGTAAGGAGATGAACCGCTTACCCGGCTCGTTCCTGGCATCTCTGTGTACGTCACTTCACTTGCCCCCTGCGGGGTCGTCACCGTTAGGCACCGTTTCAAAGGGGTGTCATCTGACCGAACCCTCGTTGCTAGGTAACGGACGATAGATGCAAAGAGTTTAATGACTTGAATGTTAATTAACACTTACGCCATGTATTTTGCAGCTGAAATTTGGGATGTATTTATCATATTTTATTACTATTTATTATTTAGTTAAATCAGTATCTCTATATTGTTTAGTATTTAAAGTTGATTTTACTTATAAACATTCTACCACGAGGCGAGCTGGTCAGGGCGACAACACTCACTGGGGAGAAGATTTGCTTTTATCTTCAATTTGATGACATAGAAACATAATTATCACTAACTGAATAGGGAGGGAGCGTGTCTTTCGCCTCAGGCACAAAATGACCAACCACCTTATTTGTCCATATCTGGAGTGAGTGAAGGACAAGGATTTTCCGTCTATCCCAGTCTTCAGCGAAACTGGAGGTTCATGTAAAGTAATTTAAGGCTACTTAACCCCAAGTGTTTGCATGTGTGTATACTTACGGAGCAAAAGCAAACAAACTGAAGAGATTCACGGCTGTTAGAGAATTACACAAATCACTCAGGGTGAACACAGTCTCCCTCTCCGCGCGCTCCGCGAAGCTCGTATACCTGTCAAAAGGTCAGAGGTGACGCCGCTACACTACAGCTACGTTAGCGCAGGTGTGATTGGAGCTCCATCTTTATTATTGTAGCTAATCTTACTCCAGTCACTCTACGTCTGCAGACTACGTGGCCCTACGTGGCCGGCCCCTCATATCTCAGGATCAGCCAACGGTCGCTCTTGCACCGCCTCGCGCGTGACCCGACGTAAGGTCATCAGTGGAGGCGAGGCAGATGTCACGTGTGGACCCCGGGTGTTTGCGAGTTGTGAGCACCTTATAAACTTGCTACCAATGGTTCAGTAGCTGACACTCGCGTCAAGAAGTCATTGCTGGTAGTTCAGCAACCGATGTTTTGCTTTTTGTGTTTGGCTGAGAGTTGAAAGTCTGAGGTTCAGACAGCCAAGCAGGTTCAATGATAAAACGTGATTTGCCGAGGAAAAACGAGATGTCGTATCATTATTATTATTACTTATTGTGGAAGGTCAGTTTAGTCTCTTGGGCATAATATTACGACTTGGGCATAATATGTGTGATTAAGTTTTCCAGAATTTTACATCACGAGACAATAGAAAGAACTGTCGCAGATGGTGACATACTGGACATACACGTACCCAGCAATGAGCCCTGTAAGACAGAGTAGTAGATGAATACCTGCCCGCATGTAATCAACTCAGACTTAAACAGACAGCCGGCCACGTGAGTGGAGGAGAGGTGTGACATGAATAACACCTTCTTGATTGAGAGCCAGGTGTGCTGTACTCTCTATTGTCAGTCACGTGCCGTGTTCAGCCAGCGAGTGAACAACCCAGGTGACTGAACATACAGATTGGGTTAGTCATCCCTGATCAGACGACCCCACAATATGAATGATCTGCTAGTCCAGGAACATGTCATGAAAGACGATGGAACCTAAAAGTCTTTACTTTGTAACCAACAGACTTAAAGTCGGGCTCTGCTCGATGGACATCTTTGTTGTTATCTGAATTCTTATTTCTTAACGATGGTTTCTCTGTTACTTTGTCTGTGGCCTTGCCATTGTCTCATGTTCAGATGACACGAGCAGTCAGGCCATTGCCCTCTTTTTTTCTATGAATATGAATCTCTTTACACTCAAGTCGGCCGGGGCTGAATTATAATCAACTTTCATCCTGATTCCTGTGTCAGTCGGACAGGTCGGGACTCTCCTTGCTCCCTCCCACTCTTGGACTGGGAGGTGAGGTGGAGAGAAAAATAAAGAGAAAGACAGATTTACGTTCGTCCTTTGACCTTTGCCTTGCCCAGGCTGTCAGGAGAGACCTAACGGTTGTTTGGAGGAATTATATTAAAATGTACAGCACGATTCTCCACAACACGTGTACAGTGAGTACCTGGCGACATCGAAACGCTTGGACGGTTCTGTGATGTCACCGACTGGTGACATATCATGGGAATAAACTAGTCTACCCCAGGAGGCATTTCACGTTTAGCTTGTCTGGATGTGACATCCAGGGACTCGAACTCACGGCTCGCGGTCTCCACTGTCCTGCCGCCAGCTCCTGACTGTTGCTCCAGCGACTGTCGCACTTACTGTCGTAGTTTTCAGTGACAGACGGTACAGAAAAGTTTGCACTTACCTGTTGTATGTGTATAGTCCAGTAAAACAAGAATATTTCTTAAATGTATTCCATTGTACTTCTGTTCATGACGGGAAGGATTATTATCATTTTTGTTTGTTTGGTTGTTTTGTTTGTTTGTTGTTTTGGTTTTGTTTTGTTTTTTTTTTTTGGGGGGGGGTCACTTTTGTTTCTCTCACTCAAGTCACTCTATTTACAGGCAGTAGGAAGGAGCTTCTGACATTTTAAACAACAGATTTTATTTTTCTCCGCTTCCTTTTTTAAAATTTTTCTTATCGTCATCCTTCTCTTTCAGTGTCTCTCTCCAGCCTCTCACATAAATACTATGTTAAGGGGACGCAACCTCATTGTTTCCTGATTTTTTTGGATGATTTCACTCCCTTAGATTATGCAACCGATTAGAACCAACCGTCGGAAGCTGTGTGCTCGTACAATACCTCTTTTTATAATTTTTATTTAAAAACTTGATTTCAAAGTTAGAATCTTGTCACTCGAGCTTACTAACTGTTGCATTATGCGAATGTCGGGAAGGCAAGAAGACAGAACTCAGGTGAAAAACTGTGTTTCGGAGAAACAGGCGAACGCACAAGACCAGAGAATAAGAAAACATCAGAAGTGAATTTTAATGAGGATCTATGCACCTGTGGAGATGTCAAATCAGTTCTTCTCTGTTTCACTTGGCATTATCTTTTCAACGCAATCGACCAGGAAAAAAAACAAGACAAAACTTCAAAAGAGGAAAGAAAAGTGTAATGATTTGTTTACGAATGACAGATCACATGATTATCTTGTCGATTTTCACCTAAAGCTAGAGTGTCACATCTAGAACATTAATATTACTGACATTGACAGCAAATGTAGCTCTGTAACTACTTTTGGAAAAGAGAGAGAGAGAGAGAAATCACAAAAAAACTAAATTTAAGAAACAAATAAAATGAGAAAAATATTCGGCAAATAAATGATAAACCTTATTCACAAACATACATTAAGACACATGAAAAGATTAAGCTCATTTTACGATAAAAGTCTATTGTTACAGTCACTTCTGCAGAAAGTTGTCTTTGAAGTCTCCGCCGGCAGGTGCCAAGCTCCAACATGAAAGAATGCCGACAACAGACTTTTTCCGGTTGCCGCCCATCTTGAAGTTCAGCTTCATCGGGCGCACCAGCATTCGAAAAATACAGATAAGAGAAAATAAATGGACAGAAAAATACATTCCTTTGAATCCAACAATCACTAATATTTAAATCACTATATTACTAATTTAATATTACAATTACATTCAGTCCAAAACCTTAAACAATTAAAACGATTCAAAACAAAACTGAGACAGACTCACCTTAACAGGTTTTCACACGAATAATTTAGACATTTTTTAACATGTCTGGTCACGACTTCACAACCGAGAAAAACTGTCAAGCTCACCCTCCCGGTCAAAGACTGCAGCAGAAGTAATTCTTTCTTTCTCAGCCTTAATCCTGACTCTGTAGGTGATGGAGCCGCTCACTCAACCGCTACATCAAAGAACAAGCTGCCGACACGGAGAGTCACACCCACGCTAATCACTCGCCATCCACCCACCTTCTCCGATTCCCATCCACGTGATTAAATAAAGGTTGTGACACTGGCAAAGATGGAATATCTGTGACACTAACTAGATGTGACTTTAGCTAGAAGTTAGCTGGCCTGCCACCCACAGTTCGTGACACAGACTGTCTCAGGTAGACTGTTACAGGTGGGCTTTCACTTCAGCTAAACAGTCGTGAGCTACATTCACTCCTAGACTTTAATTTTAGCTGGATTGTCACATAGCTACAGCTGACTTGTGACTGTTGCTTGATTGTCACACCTGCATGTCACCTGACATTAGTTGTTGCTGAAGTTAGTTCTCTGGCAATAGCAGCAGGAGAGTGTCAAAGGCAGGCTGGCAGGTCACAAGCTCGGTACTGAGTTGAGTTCAGCGAGGTTTCAGTCAATACCAACACTACTAATAATGAGGTGATTTCTTTCACAAACTCTTCCACATTTTATTTCCCGTCCATCATCCTCACTTCTGTTTTCATTTGTCGTCTCTTCGTCTCTTAGCTGCTCATTCCCCTCCCTTCTTTCCTTTTCTCTCTCTCTCTCATTTGTCAATCTCTCTCTCTCATCCACCCACATTTTCACTTGTTCGGTTCTTTCCCAGCTTAATACGATCCAACAACCTTTTCAGCTGCATGTACCTTTGATCTTGGCCGCCATGAAACGGCAGTGGGAGCGCGTAACGCGGGCAATGAGATGAGTCGTTCAAGCGACTAATCAGCTCTCCTTTAATTAACCCCTTTGATTCTGATACAAACGGCTTAACAATGAGCTCCAAACAATCTATTCTACGTTTCTTCACCTGCCCGTCTTCTTTTATGCTCATTTTTAAATTAACCCTTTCGTTTTTCACGAGCCGCCATTGCACAAACTTTAAGAGCTCTTGGAAACGTGTCATCAAAGCCAAAAGCTCAAAAATTATCTTTAAAAATTATTCAGGAGGGTTTTTCTCCTATTTGCCGCTCTGTATTTGTCTCTGTAAAATCGTCTTACCGGCCCGTTTTATAATCTTCTAGAATCTTCGTTTCATCTGTGCGCCTCTCTTTTGAAAGGTTGACGAAAATGAGAAGAAAAATGTTGCCAAAAAAAAAAGTGGAATTCATTTCTTAAGTACCTTTGCCGTAACTTTTCTCATCTGCTGTAGGGCGACAGAAATTTGAATTCTTCAGGACCCCAGGTGGACAAAAGCTCGATGACTGAATGCAGAAATGGATTTAGATGAGTAAGTTTTACATAGTCTTGATGGCTGGCTGCCTGGCTGGATGATGTTAGAGAATAGCATTCTCTTTCTATCTCTGCTTCTGACTGACAAACTGACTGACTGACTGACTGACTGACTGACAAACTGACTGACTGACTGACTGACTGACTGACTGGCTGACTAACTGACTGACTGACTGACTGACTGACTGACTGGCTGACTAACTGACTGACTGACTGACTGACTGACTGACTGGCTGACTAACTGACTGACTGACTGACTGACTGACTGACTGACTGACTGACTGTCTGACTGGCTGGCTGGCTGGCTGGCTGGCTGGCTGACCACACACAATCCATGCAATCACGTATGAATGTCAAGCTAAGCCACCATTCATCCCTCTACAGTTCCTTGTCTTTCCCACAATCCGGTCTCTACAGCTCAATCCCTAAAAAAATTATTTAAGAAAAATCTGTTGATAACCAAAATCCCTCATATTCTTCAAAGAAGGACGCAAACAAAAAAAAAAAAGAAAGAAAGAAACCCAAGCATACCAAATTTAATCTCTGCAATTTTGTCTCGACGACCTCGGCGATGATATTCAGGAAGTACTTACAGGTGACAAAAATAGTCTCTTGTCGTCCTTGAAATATTCCTAAACAGAATTTTTATTTTTCCAAATCGTCTTCTCTATCAACAATTCTGAAACCGAATAGTTTGCTTACAGACCATCGGAACATTAAAATACTGTCATCATCGGTAAGAAGAATCCTCAGAGACTGAGACTGTGTATTATGGGCTTAGTTACGGGAGACTGAGACATCAGGTTCAATAGAAACGGTTTTGTCAGACTACAGCGCGTGTCATGCTGGGTTTCTGGTCGCTTGTCTTTATAAAAATAGAAAAATAGTCTTTTATGTAGATATTAGCTTTTTCTTACTCTCTTTGTTTTGTCAAACGTGCGTTGCACAGAGAGAGAGATTATTTAACAGCGGTTACAGATTTCCACGGTTGGAAGGAGGTGATTGAGGCTTTTTTTTTCATCTTTTCTTCAATCTTTCACTCGATCATTAACTCACCCAGTCTGATCACCATTTTCCCTTTCGTGTCTTGTATTCGTTTGTGCGTGTCTTGTACGTCTTGTATGTGCGTGTGTATGTGTATAAAGAGCCTAAAAAAAAGTAACGGTTGTCCTCTATGTTTTAGGCTGTTTGGGGAGTGAGGTGTTAGAGGATTCACTTTTCTCGTAACGAGCTTTTTCGTGAGGGAAGGTGGAGCCCATCTCTCTCTCTCTCTCCCTCCCTTACCTTCTCCAAACTCCTATCAAGTCAAGTGCCCAGCCCCGACACCTAGGTCAACTGAGGGAAGTCGCTTGCGCTAAACAGGAATCGAACCAGCGCGTCTGGATTTGAACGCCAGTGCTCTCACCATTTAGCTATTCGCTTCCCGATGTGCGTGTGTGTTTTCGTGTATGCGTGTGTGTGTATGTGTGCACCTTTGTGTGTTCGTGTATGTGCAGGCGTTAGGCGTGTTAATGTACACGTGTGCGAATGTGGCATGTTTGCGCATGCGTGAAGGAGGGTGGGATGAGGGAACGTTCTTTTCCTCTTTGACATCAACCCTGAAAAAGAATATTAAGACGATTTCATTTGTTGCAAAAAATAATTAAACATGACCTAATTTTTAGTAATAAATAAATGTGACGTGACCTCATTTAGAAAACAACCTAATCCTATCAGCTTCAATCTCTATGACACCTGCCTAAACCCTCCCGTACCTGCTGTGATCTGAAGGCCCTCGACAGCGGAATGTATACGATGGGTCAGTGGAAGATTGTCAACATCTTTCAAAATTCTTGTTTACAAATAGCTTCTCCGTCGCCATTTTCCTGAAGCCAGTCTCTCTACACACAAACGTTGGTCTACCCAGGACTCAGTGTCGAGTACCGCAGCTCGCCACCCACAAATAGCATCAGGCATCAGGCATCTTTCTGTGGGTGACAGTGGACGTCGGAGGGATCCAAGGCTCCGGTGATGAGGATGCCGAGCGTCTCGTGCGCCCATCAATCAATACCTGCGCGTGCGTGCAGGGCCAGCCTCGCTATTGCACGTGCGCGCGCATACGGCTGGGGCTACAGTGACCAGAAACTGCACTTCCTGGTCTCGGCTCATAAATAGTCACCTGTTGTGACGCAACACTTACGTGTCTGCGAGGGACGCGCACGCGCCGCTTCGATTATTGGCTCGTCTCGTCTTGTTCCTGGTTTCCGATTGGTCGAAGGCGTCCCCCGATCGAAGGCTTGTAACACGGAGCCTCGCCACGCTCTATCTCGCTCACTTCTCGTTTGTCTCACGCGAGTAGTTCAGTGTTTTTGTTTGCGCTTGTGCGTGCAGACGACTCTTGGACTGCCCAGCGCACGTCGGGTGGAGGCTGCGGTCTTAAAGGGGTGTGAGCTTGGCTGCCAGCGTTCACATCCTCCGCCGCGGGGCCACGCAATGCACGTGACAATCTACCGGACATCGCCGTGTGACGTACGATTCCTCTTTTATTACATTGCCGGACTTGGACTTGGAATATGGAACACTGGTATAGGTAGATGCATGTGACATTGTTCACAGCCACATGTTTACAGTCGTGACCAATACGATAAACTAGTAGATGAGTTGTTCGATGAACTGGAGAAGAAAGAGAAAGGGGTTAAGAAAGAAGTCTAGCTCAGGCGTTGTCGCACCAACCGTCACACCGAGGGTGTCAACGTATTCATCGCCAAATACGTCACAGCTCACAGCTGCTGACTTCTTCTGACCTCTGACATTTACCTTGGATCCTCAGGTACGTCAACTGTTTACTCAAACCAAAATCAGGCAAGTGACTACACAAGACCATCTTAAAGAGACTGAGAGTCAGACAAGACAATCATCAAGGTGCTGGCCAGCTGGTTACGAGACAATCGGAACTGGTCGGCTGGTGACACGAGCAATCATAGGGAACTGGTCAACTGATGACACAAGACAATCATAAGGATCTGGCCAACTGATTATAGAAGATAATCACAAGGAACTGGCCAGCTGGTTACGCAAGACAATCATTAGGTGCTGGCCAACCGGTTATACGAGACAAAGCCGTTGGAGGTTTGGCGGTGGTTACCTGAAGCTGTAACCGCCAGCCCGGCATCGAAACATCCAGGAACTTCAGAAACCGCAACTCTTTGCAGCTCCATCGAACTGTGTCACGCTTGGGAGGCTCTGCCCAGTACAAAAAGGTTGCTGTGCTGTCAGGTGAGTGGTTGAGGGGAGTAATCACTGAAAGCAGAAGATTAGAGATGGTTGTGGGAGGAATAGGGGGTGGGATGCCAGGGCTCCGCGATGCGCCAGCTGGTTAACCCGCAGCTGGAGGAGGGCGGGTCTGCGATGAAACATTCTCAGGGCGATGGAGACAATGGGGTCGGTGGTGTAGGGAAGCAAAGACAAATAATTGTTACAGAATTTTATTGATTTGGGATTTCACAGTCTTGCAGTAGTAGTAGCATGCCACCGAGATGGTATGCCTGCCTGCTTTTTCTTCTGTCAGTGTGCTCGGCACTTTATCTAGCACTTTAAAAATATAGTATCTATAGTAACTGCCTAAACATATTTTTCTCTTTATTCTTTCTGCTCTCTCTCTCTCTCTCTCTCTGTCTCTCTCTCTCTCTCTGTCTCTGTCTCTGAGTGAAAGTCTAGTTCTGAACTAATCCTGTGCTTTATATATTTTGTTTTCATGTTGTACCACCACGAAACTGGGCCAGAAGCCTGAATCAGTAAAGAAAACTGTATTCTATATTTTTCTCTCGCGAGCGCACTTACTGTTTTTCTCTTTGTTTTCCCCCATTTCTCTTTCTTTCTTTTTAAGGCAAAGGTTTGATGAAATAAGCCATTGCGTCCTTGTGCTATCTCTCTCGTTATTAAAGACATTCTTTGTGTCATCCCCTCGTTATTTTTTTTATCATTGTCAGTATCGCTGTTATCATCATTGTCCCTGAAGTTTCCTTCAGAATCTGACAACAATAATAATGATGAATATTTACTGTTATTATTCTTCGTCATATTCAGACAGCACAATGACGCAAAGACATTTTTTTTCTTCTGTATAAGATTCCCCCGCTGTTGATAACGATTCAGAGTTTTCTGTTCGTCAGCCTCTCCCACTATTGATGCCGAGCAAATTTCTGTTTGTGACAATCTCCCACTACAGTCGATGGCGCACAGCTCTATGCTCGTCACTCTCGTCCTCTATAAGTGATGACGCTCGTCAGACTCATCTATTGATGTTGACGACATCAGATTGTGTTCGTCACTGACGTCCTCTATCAGTGATGACGCTCGTCACTCATCTATTGATGTTGACGACATCAGATTGTGTTTGTCACTGACGTCCTCTATAAGTGATGACGCTCGTCAACTGGCAACGGCGTTATCTGCTCGCCACACAATCTCAGTTCTAGGACTATTTTTTCAGTCTGGCCTGGCGTCAGTTGTAAAGCTAATTTTACTGTAAATTATACTCTGGCCTATAAATAGATGGCTTGTGTGTGAATTATCTCAGTTTCGCATCTCGTGGCGCTTTAAACGAGCCGTTACTGTGCGCCAATCGAACTCTCCCACTGAGTGACCCTCGCGTGGAGCTGACGGTTTTCGATTTCACACGTGCGCTTTTTTTTTTCTTCCTCCGCGCGGACCTTCTGAAAGGCGCAGGTGTGCGCGTGCAGCGTTTCATCTCGCTGCTTGATGTTACTTCCTAATTTTGAAGGTGCGATCTTTTCGTTGCGAGGTTTCTAACCTGTTTAAAGCTCGCTACCTTACTGAAAAACCTTTAGTTCTGATTCTGATATCATGTCACGTGACGAACATGATGTGCTGGGGTTGTCACTGCACCTGGTCTACCTGTAAGTTTTTCTGACAGTCGTTACGTTGAGATACAATTAATTCTGAGTATGTATTTATTCTGATTTGCTAATGAGGTAGGTAAGTGTGGGTACCTCCTCCCGCTCGAACAGTCAATGTTTATGTGTTTGTGTGTTCTTTAGTTCACATCGCTTTTCTTTTCTCTGTGATAACCCTAACCCCTAAACACTTTAGTGACAAATAATTCTCTTGTGTTGAACATGCCTTGTCTTCTTTTCGGCACCGAGGCACTGCTGTGATGTCTGTTCCTCTGTACAACACCATCCTCCAGCCTCCTTTTCTCATTCTTCCGTCGCTTATATTACTATTTTGTATTCTCTCTCTCTCATACACTCTCTCTCACTCTCTCACACACTCTCTCTCTCTCTCTCTCACACACACACACACGCGCGCACACGCACACTCAATGGCTCTGCTGCCACCCCCACTACTCCCAGCGCAAGTTTAAAGGTCACACCAGATAGCGAAGATGGTAGAGGACGGACAGCAGCAGGAAAGACGACGCGGTAGTTTTTTGTTTGTTTGTTTGTTTGTTTTTTACACTGAGCGAGGAAGATAAAAGGGCAAAGTACCCTGAGTGACTACGGCAAATCCAGCAAAACCAACAGTTTCGGGTCAACTACAAAATAAGACTCTCTTTGACAATCTCTCTTTCGCTGTCGTTCTGTCTGTCTGTCTGTCTGTCTGTCTGTCTGTCTGTCTGTCTGTCTGTCTGTCTGTCTGTCTGTCTGTCTGTCTGTCTGTCTGTCTGTCTGTCGCGGGTAGGGGGAATGGAAAGGGAAAGTATGGTTAGTGTCAGGGAGGTTCGTCTGCATTTTCTTCATCTGCAGTGTTGTGCACGTGCGTCTTCCTCTTTCTGTACTCTCCAGTTTCCTGATTACCCTCCCTCCTTTCCTCTCTGTCCTGTCTCCGACATTTCATTCTCTGTTGTGCATTTCCTTGTTTCTTGATCGTTCGATATGATGATTGTATGACTGTGTTCTCTATTTTATTTAACTTGTACCTTTTGACTTTTCTGTTCCTTTTTTTTAATGTATTCTTTCTTTTCTCCTTTCGTTCAGTTAAAGCAGTTTGAAATTAGTTTTGATATAGAAGTATGTGCACGCGCGCACACACACACAGACTTCTGTAAAGGCCTGTTATTTTGACGAATGCATAATGGATAACTCAATTACGATTCCTTCTTATCTTGAAAAAAATTAAGTAAACAAACGTGTTTTTGCGTATTTATCGCCTCGTGTGCAAAGCCCTTTTGTTGAAAAAAAGAGAAGTAATTATGTTTGTTGCAAAGGTCACACATTATTTCTGACGACACTTACTTCGATGATTTGACTATTTTTAACCACAATCGCCGAGGAAGCTTGAGAAGTTCCACTGGGGTTGACTGCCGGTCCTCGCCGCAATGTTGTCGCGGTTGGCGGTGCTGCACGTGCAAGACTGCGCTACGCTCGCGCGCGAACGCCATGATCCTCATCTGACGCTGACTAGTCACCAGTCTGTTGGCATCAGATGCTGACGTTCCAGCTGCCAGATTGTCTTTATCTTGCTCCTTACTTCGCATCCATTTTCCCTTTGCGCCACCCATTTTCCTTTTTTGAGATCTGTCTCTCTCACTTCTTTCTTCTTCCAATCCATCTCTCTCCCTCGCCCGCCTTTTCTTATTTCTTTCCTCTTCTTTTCCTCTCTGTCGACCTGCCTAGTTCTCCCCCACACACGCAGACCCCTCTTTTCTCGCTATGCTCGCGTGCAAGCTCATTTGAATACAAAATTATTTTGCAGTGAGATAATAAATAAGATAAACACCATCATTAGACATAAGTTCGGATGTAAGTAGACATAAGTACGGATGTAAGCCACCTGTTTGCGCAAGTCGTGCTGGGTGCGACATTGCCACATGTCTAACGAATGTACGGGGCTTCCTCCGCGCATGTGTACCAGTCTTCGACCCTTCGATTCTTAAATGTCAGAACTTTGCCTTCTGCCTGACAACGAAATTGATGCCGTATTAGAACACCCAAAGGTTGCCTTACATCTGAAAGGCGCAGCCACAAGAAAGGGGGGTGGAGGAAAAGTAAGGTGGGGAGGGGATGTTGAGGCAGAGAAAGGTCACGTGCACGGGCCATGCCACGCTAATGTCTTAGCTTCCATTTATTTTTTGTTTGTTTTTTTCTTCCTTTTTTTTTGTGCCAGTTGCATTGGAGTTTTGTTTTGATTTTAACCTCCTGTTGTTGTTTTTTTTCATGAAAAAGTATTTTTCTCTCCTTTCGTTCCTTCTTACCATCTTGTCTTCAAACCCATTTTGGTTGTTATATTTCTCATTTCAGAGAAAGTCTCGGCGAGCTTATCTAAAATTGTCGAACAAAACTTTGAGCCACATCATCATCATCATCATCATCATTTTCTTCGTCGTCTTTTTTTTCTCCTGCGTTTTTCTTCCTCCTTCTGCGTTTTTTTTTTTCCTTCTTCTACATCTTCTTCCTGGCTAAATTACTGTCTGTGTGACTGCATGCGCATCTGTTAATGCCCTCAGTAATGTGTACTCGAGTGCTTGTTAACATTTGCTCTACTGGCCGAGGCCGGGCATAAGGGGAGGCTACAGCGTAACTGAAATCGTTAAGAGAGTGGAGTTATTTCCCGTGCATGCTCAATTACTTCTCAGCGCTGCGCCACCCAGCCGACACACCCATCCAACCTCAGGGGAAAAAAGCCTCGTCCTTTTTTTAAACTGACTCCGCTGCGTTGATATTTCAGACGAGACCACAAAATATCAGTGGGATAGCTGTTGTTGCCACAGCTCACAAATTACTTGTAATTAGCAGACTAATATCCAGGCAGAACAGCGCAGCTCAGAATGAGGTCAGGAGAGTCTTGAAGATTAGTGCCAACCGGTTCGATGCCTGGCTGTCGATAGCTTTCTGTTACGGCAAGACGCTGTTTGTTTATTTTGCAAGTAGCGAAGGTGGTTGCGACATCTCGCTAAAGGAGGTTCATGTCGACTTTCAGTGTTGTCGTGCACAACTTCGAAAGTCAGCGAAAAATTCTTGAATATTAGATCATACGACCAAAAAAAAAAAAAAAGAGAGAGAGAGGGGGGGGGGG
>SRHC01001422.1:847349-896033 GCA_004794325.1 Pomacea maculata | reverse complement strand
GGGGTAGAGGAAAAGAAAAAAGTATGGTGATGATGACTTTGATGATGAGAAATAATTTTTGCATCCCTCTCTCTCACTCACTCACACACACACCATGACATAATGCCTGCCACTACGGGACCTATGCAGGTCGTAGCTTGGAAAGGTCACCATGTACAAATCTTGTCAGCCGCTGTATCTGTCGAGTCCCACAGAAGGTACAGGTCAAAAGGTTGAACTGAACGGAGGTCACTCCCATCATAAGATTAATACAATGAGCCATACAATCATTTCATTGCGTCACGCGGTGACATATTAACGACCACGTGACAGTACAATACAAACCATAAATACAATGCAGTAAATACGATACAATATATTTTTAACATGTCGTAACCCCATTGTTTCATTTTTCTTTATTGAAATTTTTTCAATCTTATCACTGGTTTACTTTCCTTTCCCCCTTATCAACATCAACATAGACAACAACTGAAGCTGGGGTTCGTTATCATCATCTAATTTTTCCTTTTTTTTTCTCTCTCTCTCTCTCTTGTGCATTACTCTATGTTTCTATAGGTTTCCTGAAACATTTTTCTCTCAACCGGAGCACTGAAGTCAAATGTGATGAATTTATTGTGGGTGCAGACTACGTGAGAAACAACTCGACAAACGTTCCTTCTGGTCTTAGATGAAGACAGAGGAAACAATAAGACAGGGACCCTCATTAACAAGTTTTATAACTGTTTTTTTAAACAGCAGTTACGAAACCTGAAACACATTTAAATATAGAAAAGGTCAGGCTAATTAAAAAAACCTCTTCTACGTGTTTCACGACTGTGCCTTAATGCACCAGTCCTTTTCTTAATTAAAAAAGAAAACAGAATTCATTTGACACACTGACTAGAGTAATGGGCGAGGAGTGGATTACGAAAACAAATTAGGAAAAAAAGGAAGCCAAAAAAAAAAAAAAAAGGAAAAGAAAAGAAGAAAAGTTCCTTTCCGGTGGTGCTGTTTGTTGTGATGCTTGCCTCAAGTTGACGGCATCTACAACCGCCACCAAGGCCGGAGTTGTCTCCCCGCCACGACCTTTGGGTGCACGTGCTTTGCTCGCTTCTGCAAATGCCGGAGCTAAACTGAGTTCACCAATCAATGTCGGCGCTAAAATTAAAAAAGCACGAGCTGTTACGCAATGACAAATGGCTTACTATGTGGCGGATTGCATAAGCTGACGGTATCCTTCCTTGATAAATATTTTTCATATTCTGGCTTTGTTGTTTTTCTCGCCGCCAGGGGCCGTTAGTGTCGTCTGCAAGAGGTGGTCGTTGTTAGTAGTGATGGGTGCTGGTGTCCTGGGGTTGACTCAGAACACTTGGCAGACCCACCTGTTTGAGGCACGGATACGGTCTGTACTTTGTATTGTTAGGTACATGAATATACTTATGGTAATTTTTATTATAAACACTCGTATACACTCTGTACTCTACACTGATGTACCTGCACGAATTGTGTGTATATGGAGTATACACTTATATTTACATGCATTTGTGCTATAAGTTGAACTCGCATATATATATATGATCATCTGCAATATATATACACATGCATTTGTGCACATAGTAAAACACACATATATAAACATCTACAATATATATAAACATATACAATCCACTCTTTATCTCTCCGACTCCAACACTCTCCGCATCTTGAAGCAGAAATGATTTCTCCTTTAGGGACCTCCCCTGGCAAACATTTTACCAGACAATAATGTTAGACTAATGAAGAACAACTGATAATTAAAGATAAATGCACACACATAAAAATGCCTTTAAGATTTTCTGCACATAGGCAAAACACACACACACAAACGCAGGCACACACAGAGAGAAAGTACTGACGTGTAAATTATTGTTTACATTTCATTCTTGTCACTGATTGTTCTCATTGCAGTGGATGAGGTATACACACACACAGCATGTTACACAGGAATGTTACTAGCGATGATCTCCCCCTCTCCATCATCTGTCATTACCTCATCTATGTCGGCTGACGATAACCTAACCCTCCTTCTCAACCCTCCCTCCATATCTACCCCCGACTCCTTGACCACCATCGTCTACATAAGCCTGTTACATCTTCCAGTGTTTAACAAAAACTTCGATTCCAATCGAATTGTTTAACCACTGAAAATGAAAGTCAGTTTAGGTCGTCGATAGCCGTCGCTCTTTTTTTTTTTTTTTTTTTTTTTTTAATTTTTTTCAGAGATTGTTTTGAGCGAAGTGACCAAAGCCAAAAGTCGTTCTCTTCGTGAGTTTTGTGTAGCTCCGAGTTCACAGTTCTGTAACAGTGTCTTTTTGCGCCATCATTGTCTCCTTGTTAAGGCATTGTTTGAGCCAGTGACGGTTGTGACGGCGACACCTGGCGGCCGGCTCAGCCCATGGGAGGCAACTACAACATGCGTGCGTCTTGCTTTGAGCTCGGCTCAACCCCTGACCACTCTACGTGCTTTCTACGTGAGAGCGGGACTGAAAGGTTTTCACTCACAAAGTACTGATAAGCAAGACTTTGACCCTCGGCTTGAAATTGCTTCTGACCTCCTGGAGGCCGTGCGTTCGAATATCAGAGTTTCTTCTCTCTGTTTTCTTCTCCCTGTAATCATTATCATTTGCATTTGCTTTTTCTCTTCCTTTGTTTTTTTTCTCCAAGTCCTATTCTTTTTCTAATTCATTCCATTCTTTTTTTATTCAGTGTTTCTGTTATATGATTGACCTTCTATCTACCAATCTGTGTTTCTGCATTTATACATCCGTCCTTCATTTACTATTTAATTCGGTTAGACTTGACAGCAGCGAAGGAAGTAAGACATTTTTTGTTTGTTTGTTTTAAGTCTCTGTGTTATACCCATTATATTTCTTTAATTTTTTTTTTCATTGTAACTTTGAGTCACAGATCCTTGGAGGTGTGATTATTTAAAGTTCAGAGAGCACTTAATGAATGAGGTCTGCTCAGTCTTGCAGTACTGTATGAGAAAGGGGTGGTGGTGGGGTAGGAGGTGTTTACTAATTTAGTTCAAATATCTTCACCTAAATGCCGCCCCTTCCCAAGTTCGCCATTGACTCTGCCTGTGATGAACAGTGTTGTTGGCGCGGCCGCCATGATGAGCGACAGAGAGGATGATGATGCAGAGGGATGGGTGGAGGGACAAGGTGGGACGAAAGGGGGAGTATCGGAGGGGGCAGCGAAAGACACTGGACATCTTCTCAGTGACTTTGTCCCCACAACTTGTATCAATCTCATACAAGAGAGAGAGAGCACTTAAAAAAGTCTCCTGACGACTTGCCACAGTGTCAATGAAGCATTGGGCTGGTCCACAGGTAGACTTTGCTGGTTAGCGGCTCCAGGTAGGAATCCCCCCAAACTGTGACAACCCCGACATGATGACAAACCAGACGAGACGGTGACATAATGGGGGAGGATGACACTTAGTCTCCAGGTACCCTTTAGGCCACATGCAAAGTCTGTAGACAGCAACAAAGCATCAACAGCATCCACTCCGCTACCTGCGATCTGAAGTAGATGGATTATCTCATGACTGAGATGGATATAGGTAAGTGTGGGGACTTTTTTCGCTCAAAAACTCACCTTATCCTGTTTTGGCACCTGTTCTCTTTTTATATTTGCTCGTGCGCTGTGTACAATAGAGCTGTAACTAGGAGTCTACCTAATATTGGGCAGGAGCCTGGGACACGGAGGAAGAAGAGTTTTTGGGGTTGAGGTGTAACATCTTAACTAATCCGAGAAGCCTAGGAATATATGCTACTAGTTGTAACCAGTGTTTTATGTACGTAATAGTATTTGATGATGATGATGATGATGATGAATGATGATGATGTACGTATGCATGCATCTATTTATGTATGCATGTGTGTGTATATATATATATATGCACAATGACAGCCATAGCACTTGTCTCAGTGAATTAATCCTGTCATTACCGACATCAAAGGCTTCTAGTTACCTCCGAGGTTTCTGTACTTCCAAGAGTTGCTGCTCTGCCTCTGCTTGCATATTAACCTCCAGGTTATCCGCCTACTTCCACGGTCGAGATGTTCGTCTGTTTACTTTTGCAGGTTTTGCCTTGCTTGCAGCCTGTAGTTACCTCCGGTTCATAGTTACACCTCCTGACAATTAGACAAACTCTGGTGCCAGTAGTTGGACCTGAGGATCAGGCAAACTCTGTGATTCTGTGTCTGGTGCCAGCAGGTAGGACCTGAGGATCAGACAAACTCTGTGACCTTCTGCTGTCACCTGTCCTTGCCGTACATCACACCTTCACCAACACCTGCCCTGCACATCTCTGATTCCATCTTTTGGTGTCCGAACTCGACCTCAGTGTCCTATCAGATTCATCACAACATCCCCCAGGCATCCCCCACGTCCTCTCAGATCGCTCGAACGATCGCCACGTGCAGCCTCAGTCTAATATTCCCCTGCACTTTGACCTCACTGGGTGTCACTGGCTGGGTTGTATGAATAAGCCCTGATATTGTTTTATGTGATTTCTAACTGCTCTGACGGAAGATGAAAACCTCAGTTAAGCGACCATGGACTAGAGATTGCGTGATCAGATTACGAACAATGATCAGCATTTGTCAACCTCACACCTCGGGAGGAGGGGAGCTTCACATCAACCCCACTAATGTCCTCGAGCACCTGTCAATGTAGGTAATAGAAAGGAATACCAGGTAATGGGATAAAGTATCAGGTAATGTTAGGAGGCAAATCAACTGCCAGAGAATGTCGGCAAATTGCGTTAACTGGCAGGAAATGTTAAAGAATTTCGGGCAATATCAGGGGATGTTAAATAATATTGGGGAATGTTGGATGTTAGATAATATTGGGGAATGTTGGATAATGTCAGGGGATGTTGGATAATATTGGGGAATGTTAGGAACAGTTGGTTAAGTTGCTGACATATACCCCGGATGTTATAATTGTTCTTCACGTAGATATTCACCATTTGCCGACTATGTTTGTTTATTTGTTTGTTTGTTTGTTTGTTTGTTTGTTTGTTTGTTTGTTTGTTTGTTTGTTTGTTTGTTTGTTTGTTTCGAATCACTCTTCGCCACAGTCTCCACCGGCAAATTTTTTTTCCGCTCCAGTTGAACTGTTTGCAGGACTGGCCGTCGGGTTTTTCTCCGGGTACTCCGGTTTTCTACCCCACTCCCTCTACCCTCATAATGTGAAATCACATGGTCGAAGCACTTTCCTGCCAAACCAACCCGACCAGACATGTTTAACCCAACAAGTAGCGAGTGAGTGTGGTTTACAAGTAAGAGGTAAAGAAACAAGAGGGTTAAATTTCCTCCCTTCACATGCAGTGACTTAGGCACGGTGGACCACTTACTGTTCATTGCTCCCCCTGTTTTTGTTCAGTAAAAGACCATTTGCAACCCCAAAACAGAACTCTATTATTTAATCTCACCTATTATTAGACTTGCTTTTCTCTCTTTAAAAAAGTTTAAAAGGTCTTTTCATGTATCATATGCATTTAAAGACAACTACCAACTATTAAAATACACACAAGTATCTACTCACATTAAAACATTTAGCATTCATGATGCATACGACGCTCAAGTGCTGCACTCATTTCAAGACACTTCGCTTAACATTCATTAAATACTTCTAGCAGGTATTTTGATATTCTAAAATTCATAGCAAGTATTGTTCCCAGTCGTGTAAAACTTCAGTGTTGTCTGCATCAGAAGACAAAAGCTATCGCAGGGAGCTGGAGACACCTAGCAGGTAGTGTGCACATATTGAGGTCAGAGGTCACCTGAGGCTGGCTGGTGATGGACATCTGCTGGTGTAGCCTTGGGACAGGTGCAGGCGGATCTTGTGAAGCCGCTTGACGCTCACAACCGTCTGTGTGCAGGTTATCAAGTAGCAAAACCATAAAATCCCAGGTGTGTCCACGTGACCTGCAAACTTTGCACTCAAAACACGGCCTCGCACCTGGTGGTGAACCTTCAAACAAGCTTTCATGTAGTACAGCCCATCAAAGCTTCTTGAGATCAAGAAAAACGATGGCAATGAGTGTGGAGATGACTGAAAGTTGAACAATTTTAGGATTTGATATTTTTCGATATTAATTGCTCACATTTCCTGTCTAATTGCCTTTGTTTAAGCGATTTAAATCATTTAATACTTAATCTGTATTTTTCTTCTTCATTAGAGCATCACACGTTATTAGAAATAAGACAATAAGACAAGTGTGCAAAACTGTATTTCCAGCTAATCACCAATCATAATTATATAATTATATAACAGAAAGTGTCCTTTATTTAATTTACTTGAAAACAAATGAGGCTAATGGTCGATCCAGAGTGAAATAGTCATTAATACGAATAAAAATTCCTGGATTCAGTCATTTCTCATAGCAACGACACTCCTGAACTCTTTTATCTACCGGGCTTCGAATGGAATAGGTTTAAGGTAATGGCGACCATCTTTACCCAAAGTACTGTTTGTGAGTCAGCCATCTTTCCTGACTAACCTCGTTCATTTTCCTTCTCTTGGAAAAATTCTTATTTATTTTATTTTTATTTATTTTTTTTGAGATGGAATGTTTTGACTTTCGTGGGCCTAGTGACCGATCCCTACTTCATTATCTAAAACCATGGTAACCTCTGAGTACTACCGCCATCTTACAAACACCTGAGAAGGAGGGGTGACAGAAGACAGAAGAGATTCTTTTCTACCTTTCCTCCCGGTGAGAGAAGCGGCGGCTCCGTACGTTTGAGGTTTATTGTCACCTGCTTGACACTTGAACTCGCTCCATGTCGCTACAAGTCCAGGCTGTCTGTTCTTGCCACGGTCCAGCCCCGCTGTCCCCAGCTGACCTCTTGACCTTCGGAGGTCAGTGCAAAGTGCCGGCGGTCACGTGCTGGCCCGAGATGCCAAGAGGCGTGACACGTGTTTATGTCGGGTTGTGCATGGTCGGCGGCTGTCGTGTGCACACCCGAGGTGCTTCGTGCACACACCCGTTTGCTTTGCGTGCGCATGCGTGAATGGTTGCGTTTCGTGCACGTGGCGTTTTATTATTACATTCGTGCATGCGTATGTCTGTCTGCCGAAATGTTATTTTTGCTATGGTTGCTGTTTATTTGCGGCTATGATTTGTTATGGAAACGATAGGGGCACTCGTATGTACACATCCCAGTATAGGGATGATTTGTGTGAAGGAACCATTCCAAGGATCAATACAAAAGAATTACTAACATCCGGGTATCTTATCGCTTCTACGTATGCCAACTTCTGGGTATCGTTCTATCACTTCTACTTACGCCAACCTCTGGGTATCCTATCACTTCTACTTAAGCCAAGCTCCGGGTGTCCAATATCTTCTATTCACTCCAACCGTTGAAAAAAAATTATGCAAGCTAGAGAGAGAAAAGTGAGAAGGGATGTAAAGACGGGTGACATATTTACATCGAAGAAAAGGGAAAAAAAAAAACTATGCGGATCATGGAAGACAGAAGGTAAAATTAGAATTACAAAAATAAACAAATAAATCCGAATACATGGCGTGATGACGGTGACGAGCAGACAGGTAAGGTCCGGGAAAAGAGTGAAAGGAGACTGAAAAGTGAAATAGCAGACAGGACACAAAGGTAGAGAGGAAGTCAAATAAACGGGAGTGCACTCAGCTCAACAGACAGAAGGACGAAAGGACGGGGAAAACTCCGGCGAGAAAGCAGACTGGAAGAAAAAAAAAAAGTAACACTAGGTAACATGTAACACTGAATTACAATGATGCGCGAGGACGGTTAACTGGTACAAAATCGAGGCAAACGGTAGGAACACTGATGTTAAACAAAATTATTGACTAAAGGCACAAATTAAAAAGGCAAATAACTCAATTTATGGAGAAAAACAAACAAGCATGTTGACCTGTAGCAGGAAAAACAAAAGTAGCAAAATAGATGAAGAAGCATTAAAAAATGAAGGACCAATGTAGTGTAGAGATATCAAGTCTCCTCCCTTAAATTATTAATATTATTTTGTTTCCACGCTCTGAGTATTTCTGTCAAGCACCTATCTCCCTTGTTGTCTCCCTTGACGCGCCATCTTGGTAGAAATTTGCAGAACGTGAAAATCTGGACAAGAAGTTGGCGCAGTCAAAGAAAAAGGCAGGATATGGGGGATGGAAATGTGCAACAGGTAGGCAGGTGACATCAGGTAGACAACGAAAGATCGAGGGGTGGAGGCTCAGAAATGAAGGAGTAAGACATACACACAGGTACAAAAACACTCACACGCTCGCCAACGCAGGCAGAGCGCAAGGTAAGGGGTGGGGTAGAGGGGTGGCGAGGGTTTAATAAGGACCGAAGACCGAGAAGGGGAGAAATGGGGAGGAAAAGGACGCGGCCCACGTGCACGCCTCCAGATGTAATACATTATCAAGGGCGGGCGAGAGGAATTAGCATAATGCAGGTCACACACCTCGGCCTCGTCACGCTTGTGATCAAAGGGAAGATATGAGTGCAAGGGAAACAACTCCTCAATGACCGCACACCTACACACCTACGGCCGCAGTCCAGCCCTCCGGTCGTCTGGCTCCACGTCCGGGACTTGACAATTAGTTCTCTCCCTTGCCAGAAACTTGTTGTTTCAGCATGTCATATCCTTCCTCCTCTCTCTGTCTCGTTCTTTCTCTCTCTCTTCGTTTCGTCTTCATTCACGCCTTTTCTTTACGAACACTTAAAACTTTGAGATTCTTATTTTTAATGATATGTCGTCTTCTTTGGTGTGTGCACAGAAAATGATCATCGTGTCCGTAACTCACGATTGCTGTTCACAGTCACTGAAAGAACTTGAACACTGTTCACACTGGCGGAAGGATGCTAGTCTCGTGTTGTTGTAGCGTGCATCGACGCTATCGTTAGAAATGTTGTTGCCGTCTAGTTGTTTACCAAAGCCTCTCTACCATCACAACAAGAAAATGGCATGGCACAGAAATGCTACGAAAAGAAGGGGGAGGAACATTATTACCTACTGTTGTATTTACCTTTGTTGTTTGCCGTAATCACGGCTGATTCAGATGATGATGAGAAGGACGAGGATGAGGATGATGATGACACACTGCCCGTCAGGGCTACAACGCTACGTCACAACAGTTTAGCAGATTAACTCGCATCGGTCGACAGCCTGGGTGAGAGCAGATTGGAGGGGGGGGAGGAGGAGGAGGAGGAGGAGGAGGAGGAGGAGGAGGAAGGTGATCTGCTCACCTGGACGTCGGTTGTCTTGTTTCCCAAGGTGTTAATATCTGGTCGTCAGATCTGTCGTTAAGAAAAAAAAAAAAGGTTCCGGCATCCCCCTCCTCCCAACTCCTCCCTCTCCCCCCGACTCTCTGTCCTCAGTTCTCGCCAGCGGAGGTCATCGGAAACCCGGCGACCCAAGCGGCTGCTGAGTGCTGCCCCCTGCCGGCCATAAAGCAGGTGTCGCCGCCAGGGGGCATAGCCGCGTGACATGGTGCCAGGCCGAGCGACGTGCTTTACAGCCAGTGACGTCAGATCAGGCCGCGCAGCGCAGCGCCGCCTGTAGGGGTCAGGGGCAGTCAGTCAGTGCAAGTTTAAGGGTAGAGAAAACGTTTTCGTTTATATTTTTTAAAACATCTTTGTATCAATGTTTTTTTTTAAAAATTGTTTATCCCTCACTTTAAAGATCATGTAACACTCGAGTCCTGCACACGGTGGAGTTCGCCACCTCCGTTGTTTGTTTGTTGTTGTTGTTTGGTTGTTGGGTTGTTTTTGTTTTTTGGATTATTTTTTTAAGCTTTGAAAGCGATCGTCTCGAGAATCTTGTACACATGCAAAGCATAACATCGACATAACATAAGGTTATAACCTGTTTCTTCACTTTTTTTCGCTCCTCCCACGCCAACCCCACTCCTCCAAAAACTTCTCTCCGTCTGCATACAAGCAGAATTACTCCCCTTTAAGAAAAGTCGATGCAATAAAATCTGTCCAGAACCTCATCCTGGGCATTGGAAGAATCAAATCACATGTTATAAGTAAGAATAATTGATGGTGAGTGCATGGTGAACGCATATTAACCAATTAATACTTGTTAGAGCATGTGGCTAAGAATAGTTGTTGAGATGACAGTTAATGATGGACACAGGGTCCATATTGGCAAACATTCACATCTCTCAATACCAGACTTGACCTTCGACTCTTCGCATCAGTACCGTTCTGGCATTTGGGGATCTTAAATAAATATTCCATTACTAAAGGTCACTGAATGTCTGTGGTAGACGTCTATGGAGAGAGGATCCTCCCCCTTCCTCAACCCACTCACCACTACCTACCCTCGGCCCCTCGTCCTGTCTTGTGTCAAGAGTTTAGTCATCATGTCCTGATGTCTTCATCCTCCGCTGCTGTCTCAGAACTGTTGTGAATCTGTTTGTTTGCGATCCTGTGGACATTTAAATTCCGTCTCCCCCTCTCCTCCCTGCCATCAGGTTTGGAAATCGGTTTCCGTGTTGCCACGTATGAGACAGTCCTGCGTCTACGTCAGACGGAACTACTGCGGCAAGGACGTCGCTGTTATCTACACTGTCATCTACGATGATTTCCTTTTCACGTCAATGAAAAATCAGTTATTGTTGGCACGTATACACTGGACAGAGAGAACAGTGTCTGAGCTGTGTTTTACTGGAAGTTTCTCACCCCTTCCTCCATTCCTCTCTCTCTCTCTGGGTTTCCGACTTGAAAGTCGATCATGTCCTGCAAATCTCTCTCTCTTCTCTCTTCTTTCTCTCTCTCATCTAATAGAGGGCATTGGGAAAGTTTTTCCCGTCACGGTCTGAGGTTGCAACAACCTGTATCTAGAAACATCCACAAATGCAGGTCATCGGAGGAAGCCATCATTAATGGCTTGCTGAACAATCTGGAAAAGCTATAGCAGTGAAATAGAAAATCCGCCTTATTTATTTATTTATTTGGCTTCGTAGTTTTGGTGTTCACCGTGATATTTCCTCTGCTGCTGACACGGTGTTAAACAACAGGAGTAAATGTTTGGTGCACTAGTACTGAGATTTATCCGACGTATCATTGTCGTCAGATGAAAGCATCTTTGACATCAGATGTTTCTAAGAGGTTGACGCTTCTGCTGTGTCTGACGGGAGTTTTCCAAATATTAATAATAAAAACAACAAGAACATAATATCAACTCCTCAGTTAAGCAGATTAAAAGTAGAAATGTATATCTCTATTTTATTCTTACCTCCTCTGCCTTCCGAGACGGTGGGGTGGGGATGGGGTGGGGATGGAGTGAGTAAGTGGGCGCATGCGCACTTTAAATGCAAAATCTGCCGCCTCTCTCTCTCTCAACGGCTCGGAAAGCAGCTTATATGAAATCCATATGTAAATGTCTGAGCTCAAACCGAATTGTAAGGGTGGAGGTCATAAAAGCTGAAATCCCATGTGTAGCACAACACAAGTAATGTACAGCGGGTTAAGTTACGTTCTTTGTCAGCTGCACGCCTCGGTGGCCATCTTGTTGACGGCGTTACGCAACGGTGCGCTGACCTCAAGAGGTCACGAGTGGTTATTAGAGATTACGCCAGCTGTCTTTCGGCCCTCGGCTTCGTGTTTGGTCTTTTTTATTTAGTGGGTTTTGTTTTCTTTTAATTCCACCTGTGCAAAATGGCTGCGGGTCTCGCGACACTGACGACTACTCACCTCGAACGTAGTCATTGTTTCTCCTTCGCTTCCTTCTCTCAGTTCATGTGTGCTCGTCTCGATGAACATTTTCAGCAACTTCTGGAATTGGTGACATATTGTGGATGACATCTGTGTACAATGTAATCATAATCTCTCTGTGTGTGTGTGTGCATTACTTGTAGTTACAATTATTTGACATAAAACTTTTTACACAAGGGAAACGTTTGATTAGGTTTGATGAGATGGCAGCAGCTGGGAAAATGTGCATACACTCAATTTTTATAGTGTGTAGCCAAGCATTCAACTGGCAAGTAAAGGCTCATATTTATTTGTGTGAGTGTGTGTGTGTGTGCTTGCTTGTTCACAGAAGAGTAGGGACGCCCTGATCCTCCTTCTTTTTCTCTCTGTCTCACGCACGCACCCACGCACACACAAATGCAAGCAAGAGCCAAATAGTTTTGAAATAAAAACACCACAGATTATTTTTCTGTATAAACTAAAATCGAACATTCGATTGAAGTTTTGTTTAAGGAAGCAGTGCATGACTGGTGGAGAGAACAGGTTGGAAGAACAAAGAGAAAGAGAAAAAAGTGAGAGTGAAAAATGAGTCAGCGCCGCTGTGCTCTATAAATGTCTGTTGAGACAATGTCAAGTCTGAGATGAGGAGTGATACAGCCTCTTACCTGTGTGATGAACGACCTCCTCGCACTCGGCGACAGTTTATGCTGCGCAGCCCAGTCCTCTTCACTGAGTAAAATCATGCAGGATTATACTTCTAAAATCCTACATTCATTAACTCCTATAGTATACTCTTATAGTGTGCTCTGGAAACCTGAGAAAAGTGATTATCCTTGACCTGTATTGACCTGTAGTGAACCTCGAGTCCTGTGTCGGGGGCACCACCGACGGCGACTGATTCTGTCCTACGGGTGGGGGAATGGGTGGATATCGGTGTCGCAGTAAGTCAAACAGAAATTTAAAATAGAAACAAGTGCAATCAAAATTGCAAAAAGTTTTAAGAATGTTTAATTAAACATCATAAAGTAAAGAAAAAAGTAAAACACAAGCTGGTAATATTTTAAAAATAAAGAGAAATTTGTTTTTAAAAGTTGAAGTTTTAAAGACGATAACGTTCATAGTGAAAGACGTTTAGAAGTAAAATGAAAAGTAAAAGCCACGGTTACAAATAAGAGAATCGAGACAAAAAAATAAAAAACTTGAAACAGTTTAAATTAATCAACAATGATAACAGATTGTGTCTAGGTATCCAGAATACTGGACTGTAAATTGAAAGCAAGAGTCATGATGACTTTTGTTATCCAGTGCAGTGGAGATAATTCCTAGAATTACATCGACGATAAGATCAAAGCACGTGCACCGTTAGAAAGGTCTAGAAGAAATTCTTGCGGATACTTTCCTTCATTACAAAAGATTGCAGGAAAAGAGGAGATAACAAGCATGGCTGAGAAGTGGAGTGAGAGACAGAAGAAAGTTTCTTGCAATATCTAGAATTGTCGATCGATTTACTTTCGTTTTGTTTTAGGGCTCGAAAGAAAAAGTTAAGAAAGATCAAAAGAAAGCGAAAGCGAAACGGAACTAAGAAAAAAACAACAAAAACAAAAAAAATAAAAAAAATTAAGAAAGAGCGAGAGAAAAAAAAAGGACGACAAAACGAAGGGGGGGAAAATGAATTAAGAACAATTGATAAAAAGGAAAGAATACATTAATTAATAAAAAATTAATTAATTAATAAATCTGTGAAACATAAATTAATAATAACGAAAAACAAAGCGAAAATAAACATCGAAAAGAAGGGGGAAAGTAAGAAAAGGTGGTGTGGAAAGAATGAAATACAAATTTTGAGACTGAATAAAAGAAGAGAGAATTAAAAGCGAAATGGCCCGGGTATTGTCACGTGACTGTGTGTGCTAGCCTTGTCACGTGGTGCGCTTCAAGCCACCCCTCCGTCGGTCGTGCATACGTAGGCGCGTGCGTGCACCCTTGTATTAAAATAAACACAATCTGTTTTCGCCTAACAGACAGGTTGGGTTCCGACCCACCCAAGTGCACGAGAGGGGTCACGTGTATGATCCGGTTCACTGGCACGAACAGGGTTCAGCACTCGTACGAGGCGTGACCGAGGTCAGTGAGTTGCTTCCCTGTTCCTAACATGTGACTCTCTCGTCTAAATTTTTAACTTGATAATAGTTTACTCAGATCAAGAAGACCTCTCTCTTCTCCTCCAGTCTACCTTCTCCGTCCATCCCCATTATCTTGCCATCATTAGGCTTATGTTACCTGTTTGTCCGTTGCTAAATATGTATTTTAGGGCAATAGAGCAGCTGCGCCCTCAAAAAGGTGAGGAGACAAGAATGTGAACATCGTTCCTTGTCAACATGGAGTTTGTCTCCCCAAAGCTGAGCATCCTCCTACGCCACTGATTGGTCTCATACATCATATTGCAAAGTAACATTTGAGCACAAAAGGAAAAAAAAACATCTACACTGCTACATGAATTTGATCAGTACCGTTTTTCTTTATTATCTCTCATAAACCTTCGTTGTCGTCGTTATTCCTGTATTATTAATGTTCACGTATCAAACCTTCGTTATGTGCGTACAAATGATACACTTCTCCCTACTTGAAACAAGCGGACACACACACAAACATCTTACTCAGAAAACATTTTTGAAATGTAAAATAATCGCAATCAGGAACATCTATGATACACTCATCAAAGTCAAGGAAACAAATCAACATTTTCTCCCCTCCACCTTACTTTGGTGATCGTCAATAAAAACATCTTCTCTGTGATAATTTGGTGATTGTTTTAAAACCTCCTTAACTGAATCACTCAGGTATCGTGATTTGAAAACGCTCCCACTGAATAAATTTGGTGATTGCTAATAAACACGCCTCCACTGAGTTAGTTGGTGCTCGTTAATAAATATTTGACCCCGACAGTAGCGCCAACATAGACGATAACAAATTATCTTTCTTTCTCTGCATTTCCTTGTTCCACATCTTCCTTCCTCCCGCTTTATCATCCCCCAAGTAGGCGTTTTTATTTGTTTGTTGTCTGTTTTCGTCTCTGTCTTTCTTTCTTTCCTGTTTGTTGTTTTTCACTTTCTCTATCCTCTATCATTAATTGCCAGCAACTGGAAGTACCGAGTGACACACGAGGGGATTACCATCTAAAGACAGCCTCGTGACCCCAAGCTGCATCCTGGAAGTGACAAGGTCTCGCCTTAAATCTTGAGCATACCACACCTTGCGGAGGAAGAAATAGTGGGGTCAACAGTCGTCTGCATTAGTGAGAGGCTGCTGCCTATTGGTGGGACTTTCCTTCAGAAGATCCAAGCATAAACATTCCCCCGTCTCCCTCCGCCTCCCTCCCCTCTCTCTCTGTCCTTGTGAGGAAATCAACAAAGAGGCGTTGCTACTGTAATATTCCATGATCACCCCCGTGTCTCTACCAGATGATCCGTGCAGTTCGTCGTGTGTTTGTGTTATTTCTGTGATGGCGGATCTGCACTGCATGGGGAACGTGCCGTCCGTGGTCGAGCCGGTTGATCGGCAGTTGACCGACCCGACCTTCTATCCTTGCTGCTAGCTTTCAGTCCGTTGGGGTGTTTGTCCTCACCTGTCCTGCTCCGGCGAGAGGGGACAGAGGGTTTTTAGAGTCAGTGTCGTTTTCAGTGCAGTTTTGCTCTTTACTTCTCTCTTTCTCTCTCACACACACGAGACAGTGTCTGTCCTTATCATGTTAACTCGTTTATCCTGTGTAAATACTTTCAGTGTCTGTGTTTTCAAATGTTTTTAGGATGGTGCACAAGGTTCATCAATGGTTCCGGTATACTTCTGTCACATCTGTTCTTTTTACTTTCCCCGTCATACAACACTTGACCGCATCTCCCATCGCGAACACTAGCATCGGTAGACTCCAGCACTCGACAGACTAGCTTCCTCTTTCTGTCTTTCTTTCCTTTCATCTTCTTTTGTTCTAGGGTTGTTTTTTTTTTTTCTCTCCGATGCTGGAGATGGTGGCTTTAGTGCATGCGTTAGCCGCACCTCAATACTTTCCTTCCTTCTACCCACGGAGGAGTTTACGTGCGTCACGCTCCCGGTTATCTTAGAAATAACAGTGGTGACGTACATCTACCCCGATCAAACCCTAAGAAATTAGCTTATGAGCCTTTGGCGTTCGTCAGTAAGAATTGATAGGTCTCTCTCTCTCAGTCTCTCGTTCGCTATCTTTTTCTCTGCATGCATGCGTGTGTGCGTTTGTGAATAAGTGAAAGAAGAAAGTGATGAAACGAGAGAGTGGAGGAGTGAGGGAGTGAAGTAGTGGGTGTTTAAGTGGTGTAGGATGGCCGGCGCTGTGGATGGTTCAGTGTGAGAGGAGTGTGTGGGTTACACGTGAGTGACGTGGTAAGGGTGTTTAGCAGTTTAGAATATCTGAAGGTGTATGAGTCTCATATATCAGTTGATAAGCGTGGGTAGGTAACGGACCCGGACTGGTTAAACCGTTTTATGTAAATTGTATTGTAAATTATTGGATGTGTGCGTGCATGCGCGTGTATCTGTCATTGTCGAGATGGTGGAGTTTGCGTGTGGTAAGCCTGTTTTATCTCAGTCTACATGCATCTTTTCTACCTGTACAAGTATTTTAGTGCAGGTGTGTGACAAGGTGCAAATCTACACGACTGCGGATGCTTGCAAATGTTCACACACGTGTTTGTTTGCGCGTTTTTCTAGTTGGTGTAAATGTAGACTTAAAATGTTAAAAATCAGTTATTTTTATTTCAGAAATAAAATCACAAAACTGTCCTGTACAGCATCTTACTCCTTGTTGAAACATCGAATCACATCCTCTTGTGCCCTTTCACCTGTGTTAAAAAGAAGTTCACAATCACCGCCTTTCATAACCTCTCACAATTGTGCTTCCCTAGGAATCTATCACACAATCTCCTATATTTTTATCTTATTTCATAAGAGTATAAAAATCCAATTGTTATATCTGTATGCAATTGTTTATAGTCGAATATAGGTTTGCGTCGAAAAGTCAGAGCTTTCTAGGTGTGATCATCACCATGGCAACGCACTGCCCTCGGTGTGTCTTCTTTTCTGGAATTTCCTGCTTGAGCGTAAAAGACAGGTCGTTTGTCGGGTGAATAGTACCTATCTGCTGCACTGTCACAAGTGGTTGCAGATAATAACCCTTCCTGTCAGTAATTTACTTGAATGGAATATTTAGAATTATTTTAATTTGAGGCTTTTGACGATGGAAGCTGTTCTTGGAGAAAGAATTTCTTTTTTTTTTCCACTCTCTGTAGCTTAACGTGGGATATAAAACTTAACCAGTCCCGTTTTTGAGCTATTAATAGCTGTTCCCAATTTAAAAATATCGCAATTTCGGATTTTGATCGCGACAATCCCTTGATGGGGCTTTCCTGCGTGACCCTGTGATGGCCCCGCTTGTAACCCTCGTACATTTTTCATCGCAAGTTCATCGTGTCCTTGTGGCGTGTGACCCGGAAACAAGCTGAGCTGACCTTACAAATCTCTCTACTTTACACCGCAATAGACAAATGAGCTTATATAACATAACTTTGACTGAACAACATTAGCCTTGTTACCTGCAATTTTCATTTGTAACCTTTCGCCGGTGTTAGTACTTTTGTCACAATCCAGGGAATCATTCAACATCAATGACGATGTGATAAATGCATTTTTGTCAGTTAAGGTTATTGTACTAGATAAACTAAAGGTGTCTGTCTGTCTGTGTCTTAGTCTGTCTGTCCATCCGTGTGCACGCTCTCTCACACACACACACACAAATATAATTTCTGGGGTCAGGAACACAAACGAAGCACACATCAAAGTCAAGGATACTATTCTTCTATCCGTATTCTCCCCCCGCCTCCCTCCGCCCCTCCCAGTGTCAGCGAATCGTCAACTGCAGGCGAGCAGACGATCTGAGTCAGTGAAGCGTGACTGCATTTACAGTGGAACCTGAGACGACCAATCAGCGACGGCGAGACTCCCGCGTGCAGGGTGGGTGTGCGCGCCGCGTCTATGAATAGCCTTCTGTCTTTCATTTAAGTTTTCATCGCCGGCTCATGTGTCTAGTAAGTTTCCTCCACTCCGACCAGGGGGGACTTGTGCTTGCTGCGAGACAACAACGATTTGTTGACAATGTAGCGTGACTCGGGTGTTTATTTATTTGTATATCTCTCCTTTCCACTTCGCTGTTGTACTTCTGAGTTTTGCGCAATTCTGCGGAGCTTGCAGTTCGATTCCGGTCGTGGGGAAAACGAACAGAACTGTGAGAACATTTGTTATCGCCTTTTCTCTGTGTGTAGTCGGGTGTGGGTTGAGTGGAGTTTTGTGGTTACTGCTGGACGATATTGTGGTGTTTGTTCACGATGGTCTGGATAAACCGTTACCATGGTTATGCCCTGGCTCACAGAGGTATGAATTTCGAAAATCATGTTATAGTAAGATTTCTTTAGCAAAGGTGTTATCAGAAAGACAACTATGTATTAATCAAAAACTAAGTGATTTACTATTTTTCCGTAAAACTAATTTTGTGTCCATATTAATTTGCTGTGCATTTAGTAACTCATTATTCTTTTCCAGTTTTTCAAACTCTCTCTGATTCTTTCATTTTTTTTCTATCTTGTGTGACATATGCATGTTTGTCATTCATGCCCTCGTGAAAGGCAGACAAGATATCTGTATCTACAAACACCTGCAACTCCAAATCTGTACACTCACGCGGGCGGACACACACACACACACAAGAAAGAAACCACACACACATACAAACAAGTGCCCGCGTGCGCAGCTTCTCCCTCGACTACAGCGAGGCGCGTTTACTCGCTTCGTCGACCATCTGTATCGAGTACATTTTTTTTAACGGAAGCCTAGCGCTCATTGCCACATGTCACCATGGCAACAATCACCCGTGACGTGCAATCTGACTGAGGAGATGGCGGAAATGTTCTCATTCCCTGAAACGGGATTTGACCCGCTGGATGGCGGAGACGATGGAGAGATGTGGATGTCCCCACAGTCGCCTGTCGATACCAGGATCTGCTCCCAGTCACAACCTTGAGAGTCCTCGTAGGGTGCAGTTTTTAACGGCTTTGTGCACCTCGGTGTCAAATACTATTCGGCAATATCTGGATGAATATTCCCTTCTATTTTTGAGACACACGCCTGCGATGATTGCCGTCCACAAAAAGGACGTTAAACGGGTGACGTCACGTTCGCTAAGATAACCGTTTGATTAAGTGTGGTCCCCTCTCTTGGAGGTAGCTTTGTACACTTTTGACATCCACTGCTGATGATCTGTATGGTGTGATATTTGTAGACGTTTATCTCGAGAAGAATGGTGCAGAAAGAGAAACTTGCACTGAACTTTAGAAGATGGTGGGAGGAAGCACTCCACTAGACCTTTAAATGTGCAGTTCGTGTCATACTTTACACTTTCCGTGCATTTCTTATGCTTATAATTCTTCTGTGTGTAAAGATCAAGTGTTAGTCCAATTCAGGAGCTAAGTTCATCATTAGTTTCAACAAAAATTATACTCTTAGGAAATGAGTTCGTGACAACAAAAACTCCGCAAGAAAATAGTTGTCGGAAGAAAGAAAGCTTTTAACAGAGATGAGGTTCAAAGATGGAAGCATGTCACTTCAGTGTAGTGCTGCTCGTTCAAAGATCAATCAGAAACCTTTTGTGCTCTCGCTCATCGAGAAACCACGAGATAGACCGACAGAGAGAGAAGAGGGAGGAGGTGGTGCACTGATGCGAGAATTCGTTGCTCGTTGATTTTATTAGCATGGGGTCTCCCAGCCTCCACTTCCCCACCCTGCAGACTACAACCCTGCTTTGGATATTGTCCCTAGTTAACGGTTCTGTTGTATCATGTGGGTGGTGGACACGTGAGGGTCTTCTGATTGTAAGCAAATGTAGCTTTTATGGTCTCCAAGGGACTTCATCAGCGGTTCACGAGAAAACATTTGACAAGTAGAGTACCATGCCCTCCACGGACAGGTGCTTGTCATCAGTTCTATGTCAGTGGTTCGAGTTCACCCAGCACAATTCATCAGGTGCATGTCATCAAGCTCATAAGTCCCACTCCATCAGACACTTCACCTGTCAATGACCCCCGTCTTGTTCCAGTGCTCATTGCAGCAAAGCACAGAACTCTTCACTGTCGTCTGCTTTCTTGCATCTCGACCTCTGCCAGAAGTGTCTGATGCTTGTAGACATATTCTGTAGTGTCCTGTCTCTGGTTGTTGTATTAGGAGTTAACTGAGCTCGCGACACGTGTTGCTACGAGATGGGAGGCGCAGCCAGGAACAGCAGGACGTGCGGCTGATGATGTTACGATGTTGTTGTGTTGCAGAACTCAAATTCCGACTGTTGTCGACGTCGCAGCACCGCCAGCCCACAGAGGATAGCTTACTGCAAGCCATGCCATCAGCGAGTCCCCTGTACAATGTAAGTTCTCTCCCCTTCCATCTTACCTCCCTTTTCATTCTTTCCCTCCTTTCCACACGAGGTAAATTTGTTTCTGAGCAGACTACTAGCATCACTAATCAGTTTCCGTTGTTGTGAGGAAAAGAAAATTTGTTGCACTTTTTAAGGCCCAATGAAAGTTGCTTGGTGCCAGAGTTCTTTGTTATATCCGAAGAGCACCATCTTGACAAACTCGTACGCAGCTTCTTTTGAAGTTGAGTTTCACGAAAGGTGCACTGAACTTTAGACTCTATAATATAATTTTATAATATTATGTTATATTATTGTTTACAGCAGTTTCCAAACGGTTTGGTCGATCCAGATTGTCCGTACCGATACCCAGGCAGCGGGGACCATGTCCCGTTCTCCGGCTGCCCGGTCCCCACAGACGCAGTGACCGGTGGAGGATCCAAGCTGCCCGCCGAGTACGATCCCTTTAAATACCTGTCCGCCATGACAGAGCAGAGCCTGTCGGACAGCTTCCCGTCCCAGTCGACTCACGCATGCGCGGCCGCCGCCAGCGGCTCCCAGTTCCTGTTCAACCAGAGCGCACAGATGCACGGCGGCTACCAATGCACTGCGACGTCACCTCCGGCCGCCACGTCATCGTCGCAGCAGTTTTTCACGTCACAGTCGCCAGGGTGCTGCATGTACTCCTCGGAGAATTCGCCGCACGCGCAGCGGATGGGTGGCTTCACGCCGGGTGGCACAGACGCAGAGGGCTTCGGCATGTCACAGACCGTCCGAGGAGCGGGAGGAGGCGGGGACCCCCCAGTCTGCAAGAAGAACTTTCTCTGTTCGACGGAAGAACTGATGGAAAGTGAGTATAGGTCATTTCCTCTGTGCCATAGACAAACGAGTGTTATGTCATTATCACTAACATGTGTTTCCACCGTTTGAACACTACTTGGATGTCAATGAGAGATTGTCAAGACGTTTGGGTAGTGGGCTCGGGTTCCAAGTCTGTGGGTTCGAAACTCTGTTCATCCATCAAACAAATGGTAGCTGAAAAGTAAGCTGAAGAAGAGTCTACGTGGCAGTCTGTGCCTTTGCTACAGCGATCTACTTATAGTTCACCAGCTTAGATCATAGCTATACACTGGAGATTTCTATTCTGGAGGTTGCTTTTCCGTAGAATTACAGTCCCAAACTCTAGAACCTAGGAGCCAAGTACACAACATTCCGTAAGGTTGAGGTTGAAGTCGAATACGTGGTGAACAGGACTGATTGTCACAGGGTTTAACCGTCCAGCTAACGCCTTGCGAGGTGTCGTGCCCCGGGCCCCAGAAGCAGGACCTGCACCTGCTTGCATTCGTTGTGGTCCATAGCTGGCCCCTCCGGTCTATGGCTACTGCCTCACGAATGTCGGAAAATAATTAGTTCGTCAGTTTGTAAAATTGAAAAATGAGTCATCATCATCATATTCATCCTCCTCATCATCATCATGATCATCATCATCATTAGCATCTTATAATTTGCTTTGCACTTTGGTATTTTACCTATCTACCACTATGAGGCTTAGAGCATCCAAGGATATAGTGACTGACATGACATGACATGCGTTGCAGGCGGTGACAGTGACAGCCTACTGAGCTGGACCAGGCAACATCCGGAACACTGGTCCCGGGCTGAAGTGCTTGACTGGCTCTTCTTCGTGGCGCAGGAACGTGGTCTTGACATGCAAGATTTCAGAGGCGAGGCCTTTCAGTCTCTGACCGGAAGTCAGCTTTGTCACATGACCATGGACGACTTCATGCTCCTGGAACCCAAATACGGAATCCTACTTTATCAAATGCTCAAAAAATTACTCAGTGGAGGTAAATATATTTTTACTTGGGTCCTTGCAAAGACGTTTACTTAAATCATTTAATTATTTCACATGCTAAGAATGCAGTCATCCTTTGAACTTTCTAACATCAGTAAGGAATCTCAGCCATTCTTCATGATACAGAACATTTTTTAGAAACAATTTTGCGATGAACTTGTCACTACAAATTAGTTTATTTGGTATCTTTATTTACTTATTTATTTATTTATTTTTTGGTCAGTGTTGTTTTCGAAACCGACAGAAAATCAGAATCTGCAAGCAGCTGGGGACTGCACAGACCTGTCGCCATACTCAGCAGTGTCATGTGACTCATCACGTGACTCTCCGGACGCGGCTACGTTTCAAGGCTACCTGATACCACGCAAGCCTTGTCCAAGTGAGTTACCCTTGCTTCTCTTCGTCTTTCCACCGGCATGTGAAATAACACAAACCACATTTGCGACAGAGTTAAGTTCGGCAAATGCATGTCAGTCTGAATTCCATTTAAGATCAACACCTGCAATGGCGAGAAAAACTTTACCGTGCATTCAATGCATTTTTTCTGGAACTTTCGTGTCCTTCTCTATGTAAAGCTTTCCTTTTAGTACCTAACATTTTTACACCTTTTATGGAAAGTAGAAATTGCAACAGATTTACCAGGTCTTCTATTTGGAACATCGATATTTCTATGTCGTCTTTCTTTTAGTTTTTCTTTCTCTTTCATGTCCTTTTTTCATTTTTGTCTTATTTTACCGTTTGTTTATTCATTTATTCACTCGCTATTCTTGTCTTTTTTCCCTTGTGCATCCAGACTTCTCGGCGCACGAAAATTATTGGAAACAGGAGAGGACAGAGTGGAAGCCTCAACGAACTGACCCTCTACAGTCTGACGTCATCGACATCGACTCCTACATCGATTTCGACCCCACAGAGGCGCCAAACATCCCCGCCACGGCTGGGCAGCAACCCTGTTGTAAGTCCAAGTGTTTGTAATTTGTTGTGATGAATAGGGGTCGTGCTGCTGCGTCTGGTAGGGGGTCGTTGTCCTCTTGGATGATAGTCCACGTCTGGTAGGGGGTCGTTGTCATCTTGGATGATAGTGCCGATGATAGCATTAGTGAAGGTCTCTGCTTGTGTTTGTTGCAGCGATCGAGCCTTGTCCGTCAGAGTACGAACCTGTCTTCACTCCCAGCTACCCGACTACTCCCATGAGGACATTTTGTTACTATCCTGGAAGCTCCTATCCACCGCAGTTGCCTAGGAGACGGCCAGGTAGACCACGAGTGAAAAGTTTACCTGAAGACGAAGAAAGGTCGAGCAGAGACAAAAAAGGTAGGACGAGAAAATGTACGTGATGGAGTGGGTGCAAGAATATTGTGATGTAGGCTTTTCCACGTGTTAAAACGGAAACAAAGAGGACCTTAATGGAACATTAATATGCAGAAAACACTGTAGTCCAGTTCTAAATTTGTTTATCTCTCTTTTTTTTTTTTTGTAACAGGAGAGGCACCCGTATTTCATTATCGTGGGCTTAGTTCTTAATGTTAAGGAAAGAAATCTTTTTCAGGGATATGATCTTTAGGACAATCCAGTTAATATGGCAAAAAGGAGAGATAATATCTTTAATATCAGCACAGAAATCACAATTTGTATCTAGACAGGAGATTGATATACAGAAAGTCATAAGAAGCCTGAAATTTACTATTATTTTATGTTTTTCTTTCTTTCTTTCAATGTATGGATGGATGGACGGCTAACTAGTTGCTTGCATCGATGTCTTTGTCGTCATTTTCTTTTTTATGATTAAATGGAAATTATTTTCATTTTCGTTTTCATTTTCAGTCAAAAACCAACACCTGTGGGAATTCATCTACGAAACGCTGCTCAATCCGCTGTACAACCCACAATACCTACGGTGGGAGAACCAGAGGGAAGGAGTTTTCCGGTTTGTCCAAAGCGAGGCTGTGGCCCAGTTGTGGGGTTCTCGCAAGAACAACGAGAACATGACGTACGAGAAACTCAGCCGAGCAATGAGGTACGAGCACTTCTACTTCCAGATGCATCTACTTCGTAAATGTTATTCCGTGATGTAACTTATGATAAATTCATTAGTAATACTTATCATGATCTGCACGAATTATTGCAAACAGTGAACACGGAGGGTATTCTCCCCTTTTCTGTCTGCAGGCACTACTACAAGCGGGGTATCCTGGAGAGGGTGGAAGGCCGACGACTCGTGTATAAGTTCTCGCGCAAAGCTATGGACAGAGTGAGAGAGAAACGTCACAATTCCGTCTGATGTACGTCACTGTCACGCCACTTGGTCACCGCCGATTCTTGACGTCACACCGTGCAGCTGCTGGACACCAGCGTGGACACTGTCGACAGAGATCGCCGTTAACCTTTTCCCTTGACCTTTGTGCTAATGACGGGCGTGTGTCATGATTTGTCTGACCTTTGACTCTTGCGATTCACACCGGTTACCTGTACAGAACGGTTGTCGCGTCTGCAGACTATTTCACTGAACCCCTTCCCCCCTACTGTACCGGTCAGTACATATGTTGGTGGCCTTCACCTTGGCCTTCACCTTGGCTCAATTGCTCTGTCTTATTCATGTATTTGTGCTTTCGTGTTTGTTGACCCTTTGCTCGGCCCTCTAAACTTTGGCCTTTGTCTGTACCTCATTTTCTGTCATTACAGGCCTTTGAAACTGATATAGTTTTATAAATGACCTTTTCAAATGGCCTTGAACTTTGCTTTAGAAATGCACTCATTCCGCTAGCGGTTCATATCATTGTGAATAATTTGAAAAAACGGTTTTACATTAGAAGTTTGGTAATGATGGTGATCTAGGGTCTTACCTTCAGGTGGCTGCCTGTCTTTAACACTTTAGTCTTAATGACTTGAACCTTGTGGCCTTTGAATGTTGACATTTGACCCTCTTTTTCCACGACTCCCGCACGTGAGAGTTTGTAATTGAGGTTCCCTCCCCTGTGAATCTTACAGAACGCGTTACATGGTATGGTTATTGACTTCTATGTTTATTGCTTTGCCCGAGAGCATTGTAAGCACTTCCTTTCTGTCGATACCTGACTGTGTAAACATATTCTTGAAATCTGATTTCAAGAGAATAGCATTCAAATGCTGTTGCGCTGATGTTATGTACAGCATCCTTGTCTGTCGACTAACTCTTTGAAGTCTAGGGATAAAGTTTATGCCTTGAATTTTCTGATTACGGCTAATTTCCGGCAGCCAGGAAATGTTAATCATTTGATAAGCAATGCTAAGTTTTTGGGGCAATCTTAGAAAATATTTTATCTGTTGTTTACTGACACCAGAATGTGAGATGAGTGAAGTACGGCACCACCAACCCTCCCTGTCTTTTGCTCTCTCCATCCCGTCCTTCTGCCCCTTCCTTTTTTGAAAGGACACGAACAAACAAAAACTAATGTGTAAAACACTGCGCAAGGGTGGAGTTCTTTTATTTTTAGAGATCCTGGATGTTTTAGCTTTTGTGATACTTGGTGAATGCACGACATTTTAACATAATATTGAAAATCGACAGTTATCCTGCCGCACTCACTATAAAAGTTGATATTGATTCCAAACGACGACAGTAGAATTTATTCCTGAATTTCGTATACGTTTAGGATATATTTTACTCTATCGCCATCTCCTTTCATCCTACTTTCCCCCACCACCCCTTCCCTCTCTCCACCCCGTCTTTCTTCTCTTCCTCCTACTCTTTACCTCCTCTCTCGCTCTGTTGTTCTCTCGCTCTCTTGTATCTATCTCTCTCTCTCTGTCTTTCATTGTTTTCATGATATCTCTCCATCCCTGTATCCCCCCCACTATTGTTTCCCTTGTTTTCTTGCTCATAGAATGACAAGAATGAGTTTCTGTCGTCCCAACTGTTGATGGTGCTACCAACTACAATGTCCCAGTGCAGCGTGGTACCTGCACTTTAGTCAGTTTCTTAGGCAACGAAAAATTCCTGGGTGGATCTGCAAGCGGTTGTGCCTCTGTATACACGAAGTGACAAGATTTTATCTGCTAGGGTCTGCAAACTAGCTGCGAGCTCATTTCCAAACATTATTTTCCTTCCACAAACTTTGGGAAGCTGGACGTCACGCAATCCGTCATGTCACTATAAAATCTGAAAAATGTAATGTACCCATTGCTGCTCTTTGGAGTGCTTTAACTGTTGTATTTTAGTAACAGTTGTTTGCTCCTGATTTTATTGGTTTGATGTACCATATGCTTCTTGATACGTGGTCTGGCACGATTGTCCTGCTGAGCTCAGTGCGACCGCCCCAGCGAAAGAATTTCTGTCCCAAGAAATTGCGCCAGAAATAAGAAACTCGATCAGCATTGAGCAAGTTGCTAGACTGAATGAAATCTCTTTGTCAGTGCTGAATGGGCTAGTATGGACTCACAAATATGTATTTTGACTGTAATGAACAAGAACTGGAAAGACAGAGAGAGAGAAAAGAAATGGAGGGTGCGGGAGGCTGAGAACGAGTGAAAGAGAATGCTACAAATATTAACAAATATAACCACCCAACTACATATCAGAAATTGTTTATATACCAACACATAAATCGATTTATGGATTATGGAGACGTTGAATTTTTAGATAAATATTGTAACAATATAATTTATTTTTTACCACGAGCGAGGTCTGCCTTATTAAATATAGCCGTAGAGATCGCATCCCTGTTTGCGTTGTTTTAGCATGTCAGTTATCGTGGATTGTATATATATATACTTGTTTTAGTATTCAGTTGCTGTATAGATTGCAGTGAACTGTATATACATGTTATCTGCGGTAAAGATTGCGGCGTTGTATGTAGTGTTTCATTCAACGTCTCAATTGCTAGAAGAAAAAAAAAAACCTGGCAGCATTCTACAAAAGTCGTGTGGAGGACTGTGTAACATGTTAGCATATTTAGCATGTCTGTTCTTAACATGATCTGCACTATGATCAGCTGCGAACGAATCCCAAATTTAAAAAAAGAACAGCGTCAGCGATTGGCTGAAAATTTCCACTGCAGATGTTACGTTTCTCTGTGCAACTACGTCACCGCTTATACTGGTATATCCTTCCGCCTGTTACGTCACTGGAAAGATGGGGAGCAAGCATGTTGTCAGTTGCTCCAACGATTTCTTGTACTTTTGCCCTGTTTTAGCTGCTGGAGGCTGTACAGTCGGCGTGTTATAAATATTTACATATTTTTCAATTAAAGTTGTATAAGCGAAAGTAATGTATAGTGTCCTGGTGATTACATTGCAATGAGGAAATCTTGTATTTTACAACTTTTCGAGACATATCAGACTTTACTTAATTTTTCTGCAGCTAAAATTAACAATAGTTTTGCCACTGAAGCTGTTTGTTTTGTGATAAAGTCGTTGTGTATTTGTTTCCTTCGGTGATGTAGCCAACTCGTTACACTAGCCTTGTGTCCACCAGCTCTTGCTAAACCTAACATCCGTTTCTTGTGGAAAGATTACAGACAGGGGGGAAAAATGTATAAAATAATGAATGTAAGTTTGAGGTGAAAAAGAAGTAAACTACAGTGATACCTTCACACTCAGTTTGCTCCGGGCTCCAACATTTCGGTCCTTGACCAATATTTTCGAGAGAATCCTGTTTGGGTGCTCGCCCACTTGCTCAGACTTCAACCATCGTGCATGAGATGCCACGCATACCCGTCACGCTTCGGGGTGAAACAAAGTGGCAAGCAACACCTCGCCAGTTGATTTCGAGCAGTAAACACCTGTCCTGGTGCTATGTTCACGATTTCGTGTGTTTTCTTTTAAACATATACATATATACATACACATCCGTATTCTCTACGGTCATGACAGCATCAAGACTCTTTCTAGTGCTAAAAATGAAGGAAGGAGAAAAAGTTATTAAAAAAAAAACTTACTGCCAAGTACGAGAGTGGCATGCGTGTGTCTGAATTAGCCAGACAAGTTGATAATATATAAGTTGGACAATATAAAAACATAAAGAAACCATTGAAAAGCAGCTGATGTAGGAAAGGAGTAAAGTGGGAATAAAGTGGAGGTCTCGTCTAATTGAAGAAATAGAGTTATATTGGTGTGGATAAGGGAAAAATAGATATCCGGAAACAAATTCTTTTTATTTATTTTATTATCATTATTTTTACATATGACGTACGATAAAATGGGAAAGCTGATAGTCGACTGGTTAGAGCTCTGGGGTCAGAACTGATAGGCGCAGCGGTTCGATACCCGTGTAGCGCAGTAGACTTCCTCCAGTCGACCTAGCTGGTAGAAATAGGTACTTGACTCCTTAGAGGGTTGGGGAGAGGGAGAGGAGATGGGCACCACCCTCACTTTCACGACCTTTCCTTTACTATAAAATACTACGAATAATAAAAGGTAGCTAGTTACTGGTGGGCGCCGGAACTAATTAAATCCTTCTTTATTATTTCTCATGGGTTTGACACTCGACAACCTTCCACAAAGGATTGTGTTACTCCACCTTGTTACACCCACACACGAACACGTGCATGTACTCACTAGAGAGAGCAAATATACAACAGCGCTAGTCCACATACATCAGATTTAAATAATTGCAGTTGTAGACATGAGTGAGTGTGATATATAGACATATACACATACATATAACAGTAACATTGGCTGGCCAGTCTACCACATTCATGGCTGTGATGTCTTTAAAAGACTAACCTCGTACATTACTGTTTATCGTATTTAAAGTAGATTTTACCTGTGGAAGCCCATTTTTCTTGCTGTCCCGTAAGAGGATATATTTGACACTTTCTTCAGTCGCTGGTAAAAGGTGATCCTTTAATGACATGAAGACCAAGATGTGAACAACACACCCCACACGGACCCAAGTTTCCGGTGAATGTAGGGCAAGTCCTGGTTTTTTTTTATGGATTCATGTGTAAACAGGCGGTATTTCTAAAGTAGGGCTCGCCTTTGCTACTTCTTTCCCTATTTTTGTACATCACAGTTTTCTCTTCTTCATTTTTGTCCGATTTTGGGTAGCATGTCGATCATGTCCCTGTTTCTTTCCAGGGCACTAAAATTGCCAGGTTTTTGGATTACCATTGCCTTCTAGTCCATCTTGAGCAGAACCTATCTGCTTAAATTGCATAAATGATTTTCATCGTTGGTGTACATCTCCTTATCCACTGTCAATGTTCTTACGAGTGCCATACTTTCCTGACCCAGAGGCCTCTCTCCCTGCGAGGTACGATATATCTGTCCTTGACCTAATCACAGATACTGATGATCGCAGGTGATCCACGAGCCTATGACGGTCCCAGGTCTCGGCTGTTGTTTGTTTGTTAACCAGGAATTGTTTGCCTGTTTATCTTACATGTAATTTTTATTTCGTTTGCCGAGCGCTGTTATGTGACCGACTTCTCGAACAGGACCAGCAACGTTAATAGTAAGAAACGGTGTCATTGTGAATACAAATATTTCTCATAATTATTCACATGTTTCGTTTTTAAGACTTTTACTATTCTGTTTTCCAGCTTTTGAACGTTGGACAAATAAACGTTGCATTTTTGAACATCATAGTGTTTTGTGATTTGTACGCAGTTGCATTCCTTTCTTTCGTTTATCTTATTTTCTTTGTCATCTAAAACTCCAGTATTTCACTCAGTTGTTCTCTCGCTTATGCATGCACACATTCACTCTCACTTGCAGGCACTCACAACACGAACTTGTATACACATCCATGCTCACAGTGACCACTGTCGAGCTTTTCAAGTTAAATATCGCTTTCTCACTTTTCAGCACTTTGGGTGCGCTGGTGGCGTCATAAAATGATTGATTATTTCTTTTTTTCCGTTAAATCGGTCGATTAACACACTTCGAAAGAGAATAGAAACTCTTCCGACTTTTGTCTTTGGTTGGACAAAGGTTATTGTGAAAATATTTCCGTTTCGGTAAGCGAGTGTAAGCAGCTATCAGGAGTGGAAAAGTGATCGTAGTTTTTATAAAAAGCGAAAGTTAATTTCTATAACAGCTTTTATTTATATACAACTATGGAAATAAACAGATCAAGTTTTTTTTAATGGTCTTAAACTGTAATCAAGTTATAAAATAGAGAAGGAAATGCTAATTATAATAAAAAGCTCTGAAAAGAAGTTGCGACGGCGATTAAAGGGAATGTAATCGCAAAAGTACTGTCTTGTCCTAGTTACGTCCCTTAGAACTTACTGCTGTTCGTGCTCCGAGTAACTTCGGGAAAACACCATATTCATTGATCACATACAGAATGCAACCGATTATCTTCGTATCCTGTGGAACAATCGTGGTCATTTTCATTAGTCTACGGCTAGATTAAAACTGAGTGCCTTTGTCACATGTTGGTGATGTGATTACTCCTGAATAATGCCCCACACCGCCACCAATACTCAAGCTTTCCTCCCCTTGATTGTTGAATCGTTGCACACTCTCTCTCACACACACCTACACACACACCTGTACACACACATATACAAGCAAATGAAATAAAAGTTATTTTACCTTTACAACGGTATAGGTCAGTACTTAAAAGTGTCTCTTCAAGGCAGAGGGGAAGTTCAGGGAGGATGACTTCATTTTGAGTCTTTTTGACCATGCAGTTCCTAGCAAAGAAAGAAGACAGAAAGAAAAACTTGTTTCTTTTATCTCTTCTTGTTGGTTTCCTTTTATAAACTTAGATTTTTGCTTTGTGTTCTTTAATAACACGAGTTCCCTATCAATGCCCAGAGTTACCGAAGTAGAAGAACTATGTTCAGTCAGGCAAGTATGGCATCGTCAACTGTAGTCCGCATATCAATGTAAGCACAACATTAATTAATTATTTTTTTCCAAATATACCATATATGATCATTTGATCCAATTTGTCAACTTGTACAGTATTATAGTGTTGCTGTACAATGCTGACCTCTCGACAGCCTATCTTTAGCTCTGCCTGGATCACCGATTGAAGAATCAATCTAAAATTTATTTGTGTGGTGAAAGATATATAACACTTTGCATAAAAATAAAAACTCATTTACACTCACGCTCGTAATTTTCAATAATTTGAGGACAAGCAGGTAAAATCGAGTAATTTTCTTTCTAAAAGCCATAGACGTCTTTTTCCGTACTTTGACAGTTATCATCAAACTCGATGCCAACTTTCGTCTGCTATATGCATCGACACACTTTCCTCTTTTTTTTTTTCAGTGATATTCAGGTGTGAGAAAGTACATGGTGGAAAATCTTAAGCAAATCACGTCGTTTACTCAAAGGAGCGGAACTGTGGGGCTGAACGGCTATTTCAAAGGGGCGCGTTTCTAGCGTGTGAACAATCAGGGCTGAAAAACACAGGCTTTATAATTATCCCGATGGCATTAGGACAGTAACAAATACTCTGATTATGCAGGGGACAATAAGGTGCTGAGTTGTGTGATTCGATCAGAGACGTTAATTTAACGTCTCTGACTCGATAGACGCGGAAAATCTCCTCAGTCCGTGTGCCCACCAAATCAGAATTCACACGTTTGACAAAAGTCGAACAAAGCTGGTAGTCAAAACCAGGAAAACACACAGTTGACCCCAGCAGTTAGGACTTATTACAATGGATAGCATTTTATTATTATTGCTTTACACCACGATAAGACGTATATATAGTGGGATAAATTTTCGAAACTGTAAGGACCGAGGGTGGGCATATAGTGGGTCAAAGTTTAACGGCAGCTTATAGTCGGGGGCGTGCTCAGAGCCAGGACTATTCGAAACGTAGATTTTCCCCACTGTATGCGATGTACAGCGGCCCTTTACAATGAGTGTTGTATAGGCAGTATCACGTACGTACGTTGAATGGTATAAGTACATGGGTGATGATTAAAGTCACGCACTCTGACGAAGGATTTATGTGATCAGCTTTACACTTTTCAAGATCGGGTAGCAAGAGCTCGTGCACCTCCTGAAGTTATGCGTGGAAAGGAGACTTGAACAGCCTGGGTTTCCACTGGTTATACCACATACTTGTATACACATCCATGGTTGTACACTTTTACCACCATGCACCACCACCCTAAAATATAATTGCACTGTAACAGAGAATAAGCAAGAAAGGGAAATTAAAAGGAGTAGTTTGAATTAAGTAAACTGTTCCCTATCGTCCTCCTATTACGAGTATGTTCGTATGAAACTATATGAGATTTTAAAATCATAGCATGTTTCCATCTTCGTCCTAGAAATTTCGAGAGACTGCTCTTTGACTTTCGTCGTCTGCATTTGAACATCTCCACGTTACTAACTCCCGACGTACCTGATTGGCTGAAGCTGTCACATGACAAAAAGCTGGGCAGACGCCATTTTCAAGGCAGTGTCCATATTGTTGTTGCGACAGGTGGGCAGGGCAAATTTTCCAACAGGTACTTGCTTTGGCAGCTCAAGATGGACGACGTGGACGGCAGGAAGAAGCTCGTGCCTAGACTCTGCCACATCGTGCGGTGGTCAGATTTTGTGGGCTATGGCTTTAATTTGCACGCCGAAAAAGGCAAAGCAGGCCAGTTTATCGGCAAAGTTGACGAGGGGTCGCCAGCAGAGGCGGCGGGATTGAAACAGGGTGACCGCATCGTCGAGGTAAATGGTGTCAACATCGGAAACGAAAATCATCAGCAGGTCGTGGGACGAATCAAAGCTGGAGGTGATGAAACCACACTGCTTGTTGTGGATCAAGAGACTGATCAGTACTACAAGGAGCAGAAAATAGTGGTTCGGGAGGATCTCGATGAAGTTCTGCGTTTGACTGCTCTTCGTGACATAAATGACACACCAGGTAGGTAAACCTAGCAGCTAAAGAAAAGACAAGAAATATTTACTTTTAAAACTTAGACACATTTATTTTCTGTCCTCCCTACCAATCGGTTAATGTTCATTTTATAGAACTTATGCTGCTTGGTGACAATATTATCAAGAAACATGTAGATGGGAGATATAGTGTCGGGTAAGGCCAGGTGGCTTCTGCTCCCTACTCGTAGATATAAAATCACATGCAGTGACATGTTTAAGTGCTGTACGTGTATAGTCACCCCTCCCAGTATTGTCTAGCGACATCTTTGGATTGATATGCAGACATAACTCAAACAATGGATAGAGAAATCACAGCCATTTCACTTGTTACGATGAGATAGTGTTTTGTGATTAATAGTCAAAACTCAGAAACTTAAGAGCTAAACAATAAATCGTACCAATTTTTTTAAAACTAGGATATCACTTTTATATCTTCCAAAGTAGTCAAGTCATATATGCTACATTCTTAAGACATTGTGATAGAAAGAACTTGCTTAATACTAATAGCATGTTGGGGAAAAGCAGTAAGATATAGTGTAGCTTAACTTTGTTTTCAAGTTACAAACCTGGCTTATTGCAAGCATTGTTATAGTTGTTACTCTTAGTCCACAGGGTATTGTAATTCAGAATGGTCACATGGACGGATGAGGATTTGGTTTAACATTATGAAAAGCGTTCAGATTTGCATTTTAAATAAAACTCAAATCAAATGCTTAAGAGCTACAAATGTTTAAAGATTAGTAGATGGTGTTGGCATTTTCAAGAGTAATATTTATGGTATTTTATTCTGTATTGTATTTGTACTTTCTATCCTGAGGGGGGGTGGACTGTTAATAAGCAGTTTGTGGAATCCAGACAGCACTTTTCAGTTCAGTACTTACGTTTGTATTACTTATATGCTAAACTGTGCTATGAAATAGTTCTTTTTTTATCATTGAGCTCATATATGTGTGATACCACAAATAGAGAAGTGTTTGACATGAGTGAGAAATAACATTTACTCCCATGACACAAAGTGTGCTTAAGAGAGTGTGTATTTGGTGGGTGTATTTGTAGGTGGGTGTGGAGTAGGTCAGTAGGTGTGTCATAAATGTGTACAGATATGTACATATAGTCTATGAATAGAATGCCCACTTTATGCTATCAGGAGACATGAGCTGGTAGATCGGTATACACAGACCAGTTTAATCAAGGGCTGCAGGTAATAGGTCAGCAGTTTAAAGTGTGATTTGCTATGACACTAACCATGGATTTTAAATAAGATGGCGTAGGAATTAAATATTTTTCTGTAATAAAGTATTATAATATGGCTACTGGCAACATTAAACATAAATGCTTGGTCTGATTATCTTTTTTGTTTTTAGTGTACTAGGATTGTAAATCATTGTGAGAGCAAGTTATTAGAGAGTAACATTTCCACCGCGTGAGAGTTGCTAAATAAGCCTCCAAGTTGTTATGTGGCCACTATATGGCTATTGGGTGTAAACTGTTTAGCTTCCTTCTTATCAGTTCAAACAGAAAATACAGTGTTTGTTTAAGCAAAATGTGCTACTATACTCTTTGACTCATCTGTCATATTATTATAAACTTACAGAAGGGTGGAAAGATTGTTCAAAGATATATAACAACATTAGTCCCTATGAAAGATGGGCTTATATTATCGTTTACTCTGCAAGCTTTTCATTTTATCTATGAGTGAAAATATATTCTAATACATTTTCATCTGTTAACAACCAGATATTAGGTGTACATTAGACTGATCAGTTCTAAGCTGTGTACTAAAAGTCATGTAATGAATGAAATGGCATGCCCTTATGGTCATTAGTATACATGACTGGTCATTGTTTTCAAAATCAAGTATGAGATGGCCAATGTGAATACAACACAAGTTAAATTTTCAAATGGTTGGGATATGGTTAATTCAGTTTATTCAAACAGCTGTTGACACCTATAGACTGTTGGTTAATGAAAATGCCTTAAATTATTTGCTGATTAATAGCATAACCTTTTTTCACTTCTGGTCTTTTACTAAAGTCCATATTTCTTTTCAAGCTACACAATGCTTTTATAAAAATGTCTCAGCTAATATTATCCTTTACACATACATAACACTTGACAGTTTATAATTATTTATGATGAAATCTGAATTAAGCATTGAGAATTAGTACTGAAGCATCTTTTAATGCTGCCATCCCTATTCATAGTATTCTTATCTATTCTTGGTAGTGGTGGGATTTTTTTTTTTTTTTTAATGTTGTCGAACTTTTGAGGAATATGTAGTTTAAAGTAGAAATGGTGGTACGAGTAGGAAACACATCTGATTTAACTGATCAAAATAGTTATAATATAGTAGTTACCTGTGTTTTCCAAAACACCACTTTAGATATACAAGTACATAAGAGAGAGGCAGGGAGAGAGTGAAAGAGAAATGACCAACTCATCATTCCCTGTCAGCCTCAGGGAAGGAAACTTTCACATACCTTCCCGCCCACCTAATCCACCCTGTCTGTAGCCCAAAGAGGTTTCTCCTAGACAGCTTGCCTCAAGTCAAAACCCAATGCTCATCCTTTTCTGATAGCAAGGGCTTGCCCTCCTATTATCAAACATGCCTCTGTGTAGCTGTCTAATGAACATCAGCAACACAACTATTACCTCACCCCCTTGACCCTCCAGAGTAGCAGCTGATTGGCTGAAGCTTGAAACTGAGCACTTTTGCTGGTTTGCAAGGCTAGCTTAGGGTGACACCTTCTCCTGGATTTCCTTGTGATCGGTGAAGAAGAGAAAGAGCGCTATCATCAGTAGCATTATTACCTCAAGAAAATTAGTGTGGACAACCACATTGTAGAGCTTAACTAGCAAGCATAAGTAGCTCTCTGTAACGTTTTTGGAGGCAGAAAGAAATAAAGCAGAACTGTTGACCTCAGTAATCAGGAGCTAATGGGTAAGGATTTAATCTCTTTTACTGATTTAGCTTATTTATTGATTCAGTTATTCATGGTGTTGACAATATTAGTTTCCAATAATGCTTTAGACAAAGGTGTGTGTGGCAAAGATGTATAATGCTAAAGTTATTGGCTACTTGTGGCATGTGTAAAATAATTTTTTAGTCCATAATGCTATCATTGCTTTGGGTCATTTTTGCAGTGGCACTATCTCATGAGGAAGTAAATAAATCCTATATTTTTGTATAATTCTTGGAAATGTGGAATATGAACATTTGCTTACATTTAGAATTGTAGAAATATTTTGGTTCATTTTATTTCTTTTTAAGCTCTACTAAGTTATTCTTGTTTAATTAGTACAGTGGCTGTTCCTAGAATGTTCTGGATCAGCACTGGTTTCATGTAGGGATGTACTTAACAGGAAATCTTTTATGGCTTGGATTTTCACTAGGCTGTAGACTTAAACAGTAACTTGTTACCAAGGAAAGATTTTAAGAAAAGTATTTCATGCAGTTCACAAATGTTAATAAAAACAACTACGTTTGAGCAAAATCATTATAACCATAAAATGAGCTACTAAACTTTTCAAAAATTTCTGTAGTTTTTACACCTTCACTTTTATTATCTGTTATTGTTATCTGATTTTATTAATTATTTTAGGCAGCCCTTTTGGAAAAATTTGTATGATTAGCTTCTGCATCTTGTTATAAATTTCTCTTTCACTTGAAGGTAAATCAGTTTCTTTTGACTATGGAAATCGTACCACTCTGCCATGTAGCATGTGGTTTCTTCTCATGCCAGTCCATTACGTGATTGATTGTTTCTCTTTCCTCTTTATCAGTTTACACCAGATTGCTTGTTCTCTTAATCTTTACCGACTCATCTATTTTTCTTCCTTCTTGTCAGTCTGCCAAAATCTTCCATTTATTCAGTTTTTCATATCTTTAGAAGATAAGCTGTTATTTTCTGTGGATTTTTTTAAATATTTTTTTTATTTAGTTTAGTTTATATGGTATTACGTCTGATCTGAAACATTTTTTTCCCTAAATGTGTTTTCCCACATCTGCACACTGATCCAAAAACCTAAATGCCCAGAGAGATGGAGACATATTTTTTTTTTAGAACAGTGGATGTTGTTTGCCTACTATCAATATTTTGAAAAGCATTGTAGATGCTGGGAAGGAGGAGGAGGGCAGTAGTGAACTGAATGGAATTTGAGAAACAGCACTTTAGTGCTTTTATCCTGCATGCATGACCAGCTGTCATCTCTGACGGTGAAAACATCCTCAGTTTGGCCATCTCAAATACACTTGGCCTCATGCTGTTGTTTGTCCTGGCACTTCACATTGTCTTTCTTGTTGTCCAGAGTAAACGGCTGCACGATGAGAGTGATGTGCAAATTCTGGCAGACGCTTGGTTCTTTGCAGAGTTCCTCTCATTTGTGGACTTTGGTATGATGTCTGAATGCCAGAAAGGTGTGGGAGAGATGAAGAGAGCTTTTCTTGACTGAAGGTGATTACAAACCAAGTTGTCCAGTATTCAAAGAATGGCCTCCCAGTTTCTTTTCTTTTATGAGAGGCATTAATGCAAATAATTGACAAGTATGTCAGCAAGATAATATATGATATATAACTGATATATCAGTTTTGGCTTTGCTTGTTTTTCTGGGCAGTAAGGGTCATGTTGGGAGAAAATAATAAATTTCCAAAATGTCTGCAAACAAGGGACACAAAGACGTACACATCTACACATGCAGTCAATCATGTGGTTAGATATTAAAAATGCACTTTGTATCATACAAACATTCATCAATATCATGTTAGTATCATGTAAGGGTGGAAGGAGCATAGTCATGGAGGATAACTTTTAATGTTTTGCTGGAAAGTTTTCCATAGTTTTAAAAAAGGGTTATCAGCAAAACTTTTGTCATAATAATGTGCTACCGTGGGAATTTGGTCATCACTAGTTGCCTTTAGAGTGTTTCTAAATGAATGGTCAACATGTAAATACACAAGTTTTGTGACATTTCCCTTTTCATTTTCGTCTTATTTGAGCATGTGTGCTCCCCTCCCTAATCTAACCAGACAGGCATACCTCAGTGTACCCTGCCCACAATCCTCTTATTTCTATTTAGCTGTTGTTTGTTCTCTGTCTTATGTGACCATGTCAGTTTCATGCTAATTTGCTGTTTTGGGGCCAGCTAGTGGTTAGATCACTCGGGACTGCTTTATCAGTGTGTGTGATTGCATGCATGCATGTAGTATGCATATACATTTATGATGGCTGAATGCAGTTAAAATGCTGCATGCAGTCAAGTAATCTATGGCAATACTATATCAGTAGAATAACCCACACACTTTTCCTACCCCTTTTCAACTCAGTCTTTCATGCCTCACAAAAGTATTTAATTTCTCAGTTTGCTTCGCTATATATATATTACTCTAAATGTTTGATGGATTATGCATTGCACAAATTTGAAATTCTTAAAAATATTTTGCTCTAGATATGCTTGCCATAAAAGACGAGGTGTAAACCTTTCAGAAAAATTGTCAAGCCCTTAAGGACAATCATTTTGTTGTAATCTGTGGCATAAATTGGCAACTTTCCCACAGGTTCTTTCTCTGGTCTCTATTAAGCAGGTGCACACATGCATATACATATTATGAGGCATTGACAGCTTTTGTGCAGTCTCTCTATTTTTCACTCAGGGCGGTCCAATGGCGCCATGGTTAGTGCATGTGACCAATAAAGTGAAGTTAGGGTGTCTTGGGTTCAGCTCTCATCTTGGGCACATTGTTCTTTCTCTGCATATGGCATTTGTTTACAGGGCTGACTGCCTTGCTATGATATAGCCTTAGTTGCTGGCTCAGTGTAAAATACCAACCCTCCCCCCTCTTTTCACTCCCCTTGTCCTGCATTTGCTTTTAGCTAATCATGTTTGAATGCTGGTGTTATGATGGTAAAATGGAGGGAATCACCACTCATTATATCTTAGTGAGCGACAAGTCATTCATTCAGTGACCGCATTTCACACCCCCAAAACTTAAAAAGTAGTGTTTTAACTCTAGTACCATGTTTTTGATAACGCCTACTTCAGTATCCAGCAGAGAGATTTGTGAAAAGGAAGTCTCAGATAAAGGGTGTCCAACAAAAGCACAAGTACAGTTTTGCAAGAAGACAATATGGAATGGGTGTGTTGTGGTACTTCATGACCTACAGAATTAAGGTTTCAAGGCGTTGCAATGTCTACTAAAAGAATGTTTTACTCTCTGCATGGAAGACATTAATTTTCATTAATAACTCATTATTTCATTTATAAACAGTTGGTCTGTTTATGAACTTGCTCTCACCTTAGTACAGCAGTGGATAATTTTGTTGCATTTTCTGTAGAACCTAGTTTTATCTTCCTTTGGAAGTTCCTATGTATTAATGGTTTTCCAGAAAGGTCATCTTGATTTGAACTTTAACCTTTAGGAATGCCTGCACCCCTGCCAGAAGGAGAAATATAAGAAGCCATTTTAAACTTGTATTAAAGATGATAAATTACTCTGGTATCAAAATGATGCATGTGTAGTTTAATAAAGCATACACAGCCACACACACTTGTGAATGACATACTTTTCGTGTTTGAAATTTCAAAAAACAATTGGTATGAATGTTCAGGAAGACCAGATATTACTGTAAGCCATCATTTTTCAGTTTTGCTTTCTTTTATTTTTTTCTAGAACTATTTTCTGTAATACTTATAAGATATGTACTTTTTGTCTTTGTAACCTTCTCCAGAGCAAGAAACTAACACCAGAAGTGAATACAACAGAGAATCCGTTGCTGGTTCTAATGGAGATGCCCTTGCTGATTACTCATTGCCAGATGAGAGTTTAAAGCACCAGCCAAGACTCTGCAACCTCTGCAAATGGCCTGACTTTGATGGTTATGGGTTCAACCTCCATGCTGAGAAAGACAAGCCTGGGCAGTACATCGGCAGTATTGACCCCAACTCTCCAGCAGAGACTGGTGGGCTGAGGGAGAATGACCGCATCATCGAAGTAAATGGTGAGAACATCGAGAGCCTGGCACACTCTGCAGTCATTCAGAAGATAAAGGCTGGAGGAGATAAGACCAGCATGCTGGTGGCTGACCAAGAGACCGACAAGTTTTACAAAAATAGGGGACAAAGAATCTCCAGCTCTATGCCCAATGTGCGGGTCTACACTACGCCGCCACGATCATCGGGTGAGTGTTGTGTTTCTTTTAACTTATGAACATTGTGTATTACTGAAACTAAAAAATATTTCTTTCATTTTTCTATGTGTATGGTTTTGTTTTGGATCTGTCGTTCCTTGCAGGACAAATGATGAAGAAAAGCTGGGGGATTTTGTGCATAGCTGTGTCAGCTGGATGTGTAGCATACTTGTTTTTGCATGGTTACCTGGTCTGCATTTATGTGATTTTTTTTTTTCAGCTGGCCTGTTGCTAATTCATATTTTCCTGCTTCAAAATATATTTTGTTATGGTTTAGCTTTTGTTAAAAATTTAACAGTTAAACCATTTTACTATGATTGACCTGAACCTATGCTAAAACCACCAGTACAACATGACACTTGGTATTCAGATGTGATTTTGGACCCACAATGGTCCAAAGATAGGGGGGTATTGGAGAATTCTGCAGCTGAGGAAGGCACTACAGAGGTCCAAGAAGACATTGTCATAGCAGAGACTTCTCTGCCAGAAGCAAGGATTTCATTAGAGGGTAATTGTAGCAATTTTGTGCTTTCTCAAGGTAACACTGCTCAGACAGCACGGCCGTCTGAACATCAACATGCTTAAGTAACATGGGAGAGAATAAGGCAAACTTGTTTTTCCATGCAGTGCAGCTTACAGAGACAATAAATTGTTGCATAACGTTTGCATTTACCTGGATATGCATGCATGTTCGTGTTCATGCACCTCTGTACATGCACAGGGTTGTCCATTCCTGTGCACACATGCACAGACATTAGAATAGCAGGTAAGTTACTGTATTTGTGAAGTGCTTCTTTTTATCAACTCTTATTGCATGATTTATTTTTTGTAACTGTCCAGTATACATCTACAGGCTTCATACAGTATTCAAAACTGTTTGTAAGTGTGGAATGTTGTGAAGCACATTGGATGCTAAGTGCTTGGAGTATGAAGACAGGAATTTTTATTTACTTTGAGAAGCGTGTCATTGTTTTGGTGGATTTCAAATGATAACTGGATACTGAGAGACTGTGGGCAACTGTACTTTATAATGGTGTGTCTGTCTAGATAGAGCACAGCACTGGATGAAATGCAAACTCTAACAGTTCACAAGTTAATGCTTGTCATGAGAATGTGTTCACACACCCTAGATTCATTGTTCATTTCTTAACTCCTCAGGTGTGGCACTTGATTTGGGTAGCAATGATGATAGTTGCTATCTTTTATTAGTATCTTGAGAAAAGTGAACTTATTCAAGTTTTAGGATGGTGAAAATGTATGTAAACATGTGTTTGTGATATTTACTTTACATTTGGCAACAGTTTGTAGAAATTTTCAGGATATAAGAGCCTTAAGAAATGAAAACAAATGTCAGAGTATCTTTGAGGAATTAACACCTTTATCATCTAATCCAAAAAGCAATAAGCTATTGAGGTTGTTTTTTTTTTTCTGAAAACCCCATCCACGCCTTGTTTCAGTTGTTTAAACTGTTGTGTTGGATAGCAAAATACACAGTGCTAGCTTTGTCTTACTGTATGTTTTACATATTCATGGACATAAACATTTGTTTACTTTCATGTTGGATTTGGGCAATACCATGGCCTTAATCATATGTTCTGTCCCCTGTCTCTGCATGCAGACAGTTCCATCCAAGTTGGGTTTTGGAGCATATATATATATTGCAGAAAACATTGCTTCAGTAAACTGTTTGCTATAGATTTGCTCTTCTTGCTGATTTTTAGAGCTATTGTTTTCCCTTATTTACAACGTACATTTGTACATAAGATATAGAGACCAAACTTCCTTCTAATTCTTTTCTGTGGCATTTTAGCAGCTATTAGGAACTATGTTGACATTTATAAGGGAATAAAAGTGCCAGGTCATCAGTCATACACACAACTATAAGAAATTGGAAATTAAGAAGAACATGTTTCTTCATAATTGTAATTTCTAGAGAGGTGTTTATATTCAGAACACATTTGTTGAGAGAAAATCACATATTGCTTTTCAAAGCAAGGTTAATTCATCATTTGTATGAATTAAATATCAAATTGGATAGCATACACTCATTTGTGGACAGTCATTTTACCCCAAGACCATATGCCCCACGTGAGTCAGATCATTCCAGGCCCATAAGATAGGTCTGCCTCTCATAAAATGAATAAAGTGGATAAATAACATCTTTCTCTCCTCAAGCCAATGCTGTTCTATCAGATTAAATACATGTCTGTAATTCAGTGGCTCAGTCATTCTCCTAAGTTTTCATGACACTTGAAATTTGTTATTAGTAGTAGCTAATATAGTAATGTATAGCAGTGATGTCAGTTTTGGCTTTACAAGTAACAGATCAAGTTTTTTTTTACCATATAAAAGGATATGTTGTAAAATGCTTATCAGATACTAGTTTTTTTTTTCTTATCTAAGCTTTTATGGCAGTCAAAATTTGTAATTAGTAGCTAATATGTTGATGTCAGGGTTAGGGTTAGCATTGGTGATGTCAGCTTTGGCTTTGCAAGTAACACATCTGGGGTTTTCATGCTGTTTAGAAGATATTGTAAAATGCTTGTCAGATAAAAGCTTTATTCTTGACTGCTTTTGATGGTTTAGTCTCAGAGTTCTGATATATTAGTGCCATACCTCAGTGTTATAATAGCATGTCTATCCAACTGCTTCCTCTTCCTAGAGTTAAATGTCATTACTTCTTACCCTTTCCCAACTTCCACATTTTGAACTGAAAATACATTTGATTCATTTTCAAGTGGCATGTATATAGTAGATAACAATATTTCTCAGAACCAGAAAGAGTGGCTGACACAGCACAAGAAGTGGAACCTGCTCAAGAACCAGAGAGAAATGGTAAAATAGTCTGACCAACAGCTAACCTTTAAATTTTAATGCAACCATCTGTTTATTATTATTTTTTATATCGGCTTTTCTTTACATTTTTGCTATTATTTTTGTGTGGTTTGGTTTTCATATATTTATTCTGTTTAAAACATTTTGATGATTTTTTTGTTGATTATAACATTTTTTCTTTTGTGGGATTTATAAGTTGTGCATCCATACGTTTGTCACGTATGGAGAAATATATAGTAAATACATCCACATACACACTTACATATTTGTGGATGTTCAGTTTTTTCCTGACAAATTTAAACTACATGGTAGATGACACTATTTCTCAGAAACAGTGAGAGTGCCTGAACCTGCACAGCAAGAGGAGTCTGCACATGAACCTGAAGAAAATGGTATAAAACAACAACAAAACTGCACTAAATATGTGTAATGTACCTGTCTTGCACCCTTGTATACAGCTGATGCAGCACCTGCTATTCAATGTGTGCATCAAAATACAGTCGTTGCATTTTAATTATCATATTCATGAGTTTTTGTTGAACTATAAACTAAGGCAGCCGTTCAAAATGCTTGGTTATTTTAACAAAGGTCTAAACACTATCTGTTTACTTAACACAGATTCAAAGAAATAACTTCATTTCTAAAGTGTCAAAGAAAAGAATAAGTCATTGTTAGATTTCTCTGTGATTCGCCCCTTTTTAAGTTTTCAAGCTCTGATACATTGTGTTATCATTTCTGATGAACAGTTTGCTATTGGCATTAAGATTTAGTTGCAGAACTGTTTGATCTGGTTTAATTCTCTACTTCACTTAATGTGAAAGTATTTTCTTTTAAATCTGAAAAAGGACATCAGAATTTTAATACCAGGAACAAAACAGCTGAATGTGCTCCATGCAGTTTATTGTGTAGTTGCTTTATTTGTTTCAGCATGCCAATATTTGCATGTCTTACTGCAGAGTTGGGGCTGTGTATTGCAAACATTTGCTTTTCTTTCTGTTTCTTATCTTATCATTATTACTACTATCATTATTCATGAGTAGGGAAGATGGCTAGGAAGAACCTAAAACTTCTTTGTTGTAGTGACACAAAACATGTTGGGTATGATATGTGAACATAAATCTGCATTAGAAGTATTCTCAGTTACTAGCAAGTTAAGCAGTTTCTGTAAGTGGGGTCCTACATTTCTCCATGTATTTGAGAAATACCTTTTTAAAAACAAAAAATAGTCACGGATCAGAAGGTTTAAATGTGATACCTAGTTCAGCGAAGACAAGAAATATGATTTTGATTGCAACTGACAGCCTGAATTATACAAAATGTCTGAAGATGCACTGCTGCGAACAAAGAGAGGTTATTTTAGAAGCCTAATTTGATGCTGCTGTAGTGTACAGTAAGCAGCCATTGTTTTGTTGTGATAAAGAAAACTAAGCCATTCACTAAGACTTTTCACTGAGAACTATTTGAGGGGTGGTGGCATGTCTTTTCTTATTTCTTTTGAGTTTTCCTTTAGAAAAAAAATAAAACACATATCAACATATAAAACACATAATTTATCAGCTCATTTTCACTAGAATTCCTTTCCTAATTTTTTTTTCATTATTTCCTTGCTACGTTGTTCATGGGAAAAACTTAATACATTTATCTGTAAAGCATACATACTTATTTAAGATTGATGGTGTATGAACAAACACTTGGAAAAAACTCACATATCCATTTCATGCATGTGCAAAGGAAACCAGCCTTCATATTACTTGCAAAAGGAATGTTCAGATGACAATGGCCAGGGGTGTCTTTTCGTATCTGAGTCTCATCGGCTTACAGGTGTTTTACTTGCTTTTGTTCGGCTTTGGGTAAATAAATGCTGCGGAATGTCCTAAAGCTGAATATATGATCAGTGCAGCCCCCACAAGCTTTTTGCAGGGTCTTGATATAAAGTCCTTGTCCATCATCAGTATTGTTGAATTATTTTATCCAGGTATTATGCAGCCTTTCAGAGTTATTTTCCCTTCCATGCTTGAAAGTATTTTTACGTGCATGTTGAAATATTCAGGCATGCGTGCTTTACATTCCTGCATGAATTGTTTTATTATTATGAGGGGCCAACAACATGGCGCTTGATAACCAGATCTGAATGTTGCATCATGACTGAAATTGATTATTACTAAAGTTCAAGAATGCCCTATACTGATAATGTAAATATCTGTTTGGATAATAACTAATGGGAGGATATTTTAAGATTCTTAGATGGCACAGAATGCCAGTTCCATTAAGTTTTGGCTATGGTATGCAAAAGAAATCACACCTTCATACCAAAATTTTCTGGAGAATAAAGGATTGAGAAGTAACTTTGCAAGAAGTCAATGCATGTGTGTGTGTGTAGATTTTGAACAGTCTCTGATGGCTCCTGCTGCTTTCTTTTGTGACCTAAGAGCATGCCATTGGCAGCAATAGTGTAATATTTTTAGACTTTTTTTTGGCTGTTTTGTTTATTTCTTAAGACTATTGGTTGCGTACAAAATCCTCATTTTCTGCATGTTGCCTGGTGACCGATTGAAGGTACAGAAGAGGTGGGGGCCTTGAATGAGGTTGCTGGGCATGCAGTAGCAGAGACCCATGAAACTGTGGTGACAGCAGATGAGGCCCCAGTGGACCTCAATGCTTATGAGGAAGTCCCAATCACAAGGTCAAGCCCTCCACCCACAGATGCCCTAGACGGTAAAAGCCACAGATGCTTTCCTGACACAAATTTTTTAAACTTTTAGCTTCCAGATTTCTTTTAGTTTATCTGGACTTGATCTTTTTGTTCCTGAGTATTGCTGGCGCATGGCAAAAAGGCTTTTCTGTTGTCTCAACTCTTACATAGAAGTCTTTATAGGAGTCAGCCCAATAGCATCATTTTGACATTGGTTGCCATTGGCGACTTCATAAAGTTTTGCTTTTTGCTTAAATTGCTACACTTTTTGTCCTGTTTAGAATTTTGCTTGATCATATGCTTTTTTATTTACTTTTTCACATTTTTCATTAGCATTTGCTGTTGATTGCTCTTCTCACACATTATTGATTTCTAGTTACTTTTATGTCATTTTCGTCTTCACGTAATGTTTGCAGTTTTTTCTAATTATAATTTTTGAAGAGCTGCAGCTGGTGCTTTTTGGAGGGGAGGGGGAGTGTCTTTTATTGTACTAGCAAAACATCTACCCACTACTATTAAGATTTTCTTTTTACATTTTGCATTTTAAAAATGTAATTTCACCTTTTCCCCTTTTCTTGCCTGCACGCACTGTAAGAATTCTTTTCTTTCTTGATATAATTTTTCCTGGTATTTTTTTTTTTTTAAGCTTTACTGAAATGGCAGTGTTTGCTTTCTGGTAGTTTTTCTCTTCAATAAATACTTAACACCGTTTGGGTCACCTTCAGTGCAAGCAGCATAAGGAAAAAATCTTGCACATGATCACAAGCACTCCTTTACTGATTAACTATCATCCTGCTTCTGTGAATTTCTTCTGGCAGTGCACAATAATTTGTGCTAACTTTTGAGTTTAGGGAAGTTCCTTCTATCAGAAACAGATTAGTGAAGAGCATTTAGCTGTCAGGCTTAAAGGTCTGGTGGGGTGCAGATTTTTCCCTGGTGACTGGGTAAAGCTTGGTGCAAGATGCTACATGTACTTCCCAAATGAAAGAGGTTGGCAACACAGACCTCAAGATTGCATGTGGATATGCTCATGTTGTGAAAGCCTTGAACAGTGGAAGACCTGGGACAGTATGTTATCTGTGTACAAATGTACATCACGGTTTTGATCTCTTTCAATACAAGGTGATGTTCATAACTGTTTATCTCAAAAACAAAAGGTGAGTATTTACCCAGATTTGTGGAAATAGTATCTTGAACTGGGCTCTACCATTAGAAAAAAGTTTGCACCCAACTAGACCTTTAAGTGTGGGAGCTAGTTGATTAGCTCCAGTGATGTATAATGTGTCTTTCTGTGATGACTTTATGTTGTATTAGTTATTGCAAGTAGTCAATGATTTATGCATTATCTTGATATGATTCTGTCTTGTGTCAAATTGAAATATGCTGTGGTGGTGAGGGATAGTTATTTTTATGTTGATAACAGAAATATCACAAACTACTGTTCGTCATATTTAATAAATTTTTAGACCCTAGAGTGTACTATGTTATAAATATTTTCCATTCTTCTCCATGGCACTTTTTCCTTCTTTAGCTCTGTGGGAAGGGAACAACAGGGGTAGATAATTTTTATGAAGTTTTTTCCAGGGCTTATTAACTTCCAGATTATTCTACCCAGTTTTGTATTTCTGAATAATCCCTTATTACTCATATTTATAATGGCTTCTTTTTATCTTTTAAGTGTTTGGTTAAATGTAGTTGTGAAATAGCAAAACATTTTTGTTTCTAAATTTAAGTATTGTCTGCTAATAAGGTTAAGACAAAGAAAACTCTTAAGTTGCATGTTAATTGACATGAGATTGCTGTTTGTATGGTGATTATGATGCGTCACTAAAAATATTTTTTTTGGCTTCATTTGATTTTCATTTGACACCACTTTTCTAGATTTTGTGTGATTTGTAGGGTGGGGGTGTAACAAGCTATATAAACATTATTTATTGCATTTCAAACTTTAACACTAATAACATTATCAACTGGTTTATTATGTCACAGAACTGTTGATTTACATGTTTTGGCATTACTTGTTTTTCTACAGGATCAGCCTGTTGTTGATTAGCTTGAGTGTTGTTCAGATTGTGTTATTCTAGACCATCATTATTCGTGGTGTAGATGATAACCCGGACTGTGCAAAGTGCTGCATAAGTATAGGTCAGAGTTCATCCTGATACTGGCCCGTCTTGCGCTGTTTCCTCCAGTGGCTGTTGGAGGACTGGCTGCACGTGCAGCCACGTGACGGTGACGCTGAGCTGTGTTGCAGTCATTTCATTCCCCTTTCCCCCCAAGTGAAAAGTTGTGTAATATGGCTAATGATTCTAACCGCGTGAATGAACACGAGTCAGTGTTGGCGAGCATTCTTTTCTTCTTCATACTATTATCAGTTTTTGTGTTTTTGTGGACATTGTGCATGGAAAAGAAATGTTTGGTAATACGTGCAAAGGCCTGTGGTCTTTGTGCCACTGTATGCCCACCGTTTCTCTTGGCACTTTGTAATCTTCACAGATCCTGTGTGGTCGTTTGATGTGTACATCTGTACGGTCTTGTGGCAGTTTATAGGGCAGTTTATATGCTTTTAATGGGCAGCCCGTGTATTTCTGTGAAAAACCGTTTGACTTAGTAAAGAGTTCGAGACGTACCGAGGAAGATGAGAAAGAGTGTTTGTTTCGGGTTTAAAAAAAAATTTCAATGAGCACTTGAATTAGCACAGTGTTGCCATTGTTTCCTGATCTATAATGCTTGAAGTCTCATACTTCTGGCAAGAATATGTACAAAGAGGTCTTTTTATTCAGGTAAATGAGTCGATTATTTCATTTTACTGTACTTGTATCCACAATCTCCCCTTTTGTATGTGTGTGTGTGAGAAAGAAATGGCCATCACTGTGCCAGTCATGCGACAGCTTTTCCATCTCATCCGGCTTTTTTTTTTTTTTAGTTCTTGTTTATATTCACTAAAATTTGCACAAGAGTGTTGTGTGTAGTGGAGTAACGGCTTCTTGGATAAGCAGAGGTCATCTTTTGATTGAAAAAAACCTCATCTTAACTCTCACATTCGTGCTTGACTTTCGCCACGGGGAGCTTCTGATTAGATAGGTTGC